>JAQQSZ010005600.1:0-13830 GCA_028646595.1 Phalanger gymnotis | reverse complement strand
GGAATTTGGTGACAATATTCCTAGGTGTTTTCTTTTTGGGATCTTTTTCAGGAGGCAATTGGTGGATTCTTTCAATTTCGGTTTTACCCTGTGGCTCTAGAATATCAGGGCAGTTCTCCTTGATAATTTCTTGAAAGATGATATCTAGGCTCTTTTTTTGATCATGGCTTTCAGGTAGTCCAATAATTTTATAATTATCTCTCCTGAATCTATTTTCCAGGTCAGTGGTTTTTCCAATGAGATATTTCACATTGTCTTCCAGTTTTTCATTCCTTTGGGTCTGTTTTATAATATCTTGATTTCTCATAAAGTTATCAGCTTCCACTTGCTCCAATCTAATTTTTAAGGTAGTACTTTCTTCAGTGGTCTTTTGGACATCCTTTTGCATTTGGCTAATTCTGCCTTTCAAGGCATTCTTCTCCTCATTGGCTTTTTGGAGCTCTTTTGACATTTGAGTTAGTCTATTTCTTAAGGTGTTATTTTCTTCAGTATTTTTTTGGGTCTCCTTTAGCAAGTCATTGACTTGTTTTTCATGGTTTTCTCCCATCACTCTCATTTCTCTTCCCAATTTTTCCTGTACTTCTCTTATTTGCTTTTTCAAATGCTTTTTGAGCTCTCCCATGGCCTAAACCCAACTCATATCTTTTTGGGAGGCTTTTGATGTAGGCTCTTTGACTTTGTTGACTTCTTCTGGCTATGTTTTGGTCTTCTTTGTCACCAAAAAAAGATTGCAAAGTCTGGATCTGAATCTGAGACCATTTTCGCTGCCTATTCATGTTCCCAGCCAACTACTTGACCCTTGAGCTTTTTGTACGATTGCTTGTAGAGAGTTTGAGGGGCTGTGCTGCTGTTTTCAGAGCTACTTCTACACAGTAAACTCTGCTACACCAGTGCTCCTTCTCCCCCAAGAACCACCAACCAGGATTGCAGCCCAGATCCAGGTAGGGCAAAGCACAAAGTACATGACTGGCCCAGGATCACACAGCTGGTAAATGTCTAAGGCTGGATTTGAACTCAGAATAGCTTATTTTCCGTCTCTTTTTACTGATACACAGAGAGATGTTAAATGACTCACCTACAGTGACATAACTAGAAAATGTTAGAGAGAAGATTTAAATCCAGGTCTGGAAGGCCTGAATGCAGGCCTCTTTTCCTGTGGATCAAATCTCTTTCAGCACCTTCCTGGAGAAAGTCCTTCAGTTGCTGTCAGTGAGGTATGGTGGTGCTTTTTAACCCCTTGGGAAGTGTGAGGAAGCCCAAAGACTTCTCAGAATAATATTTTTAAATGCATAAAACAAAATATACAGCATTACAAATTGATATTGATACGAAAATATTTTTAAAACACACAATTTCATGGACCCCAGGTGGAATGGGGTCTGACTAGAGTCAGACTGGGTGCAACCAGAGAAGACGCCTAAAAGAGCTTTTAATTAGTCTGAGAAGAGGCCAGATATCCATAAGTAGCCATAGATGAAATCCATAGCTGAGGAACAACTCTGTCCTCCCTGAGAACCGGTTGAGATGAGTCATAGGGCATTAGGCCAGTGGGCTGTACACTGCATAGGGTGGCCAGTGGGGTCCTGTATGGTCTAAGTGAGATCTTCTGTAATGAAGCCCTATCTCATAAAGGTATTGTCGCCTTGTAACTCTCCTAGCCTGGGGGTGAGTTATAGGAGCTATGGGGTGAAACAGGAGGTCCTTGGATTTGGCTGGTGCTCACAGAGGGCAGCAGTGGCCTTGCTCCTGGCCTACAGAGAGGTGACTATTGATAGCTGTCATGCAAGGAAGACCAGAAAGGGAACAGGTTTTACATATAAAGGCCTTGTGCAACAAGGCCATGAAGCAACAATGCTTCAAGACATTCACAAGATTACATCATAGATATTAGCCATGAGAACTGGAGATTTCTTTGAGTCTTTAAAGCTGGGAAGAAGAGAGCAGAAAGCAACTGAGGGGCCAGAGCCAGCACAGGGAAATGTACAGGAGCAGTGGTTCTCAAATTTTTAGATCTTAGGACTCCTTTTCTCTCTTATAAATTCTTTGTGTGACATTTAGTATATGAAGAATTGAAGCATCATACTATTATTACAGAAATAATTTTGACTTTGCAGACACTCTGAAATGGCTTAGGGGTCCCCCAACATCACTTTCAGAATTATTTTACAAGAGCAAGAAACAGTAAGAAATCAGCAAATCTGAGACAACCTATAAAAGGTCAGTGATCTATGAAAGTGAGCACCTTTTGGTGGCTGGTACTAGACTATCTGACCCACATTCTTGGCTTCTCAAATGCCAGATGATTTACCAACTCTAAGAGTTTAATGTGGTGCCACTGACAGAAACTGGGGGACCTTGATTAATGCGGGGCATTTTTCATAGGAAAGATGGTGCTGAATTTGAGACCCTCCATGAAAGGCTTTTTCCAGTGCTTTATGAGAGGACTCTGGGTTCTCTGGGCCTGGCAAGCTCTGTCGTGCCCTACTCCAAGGGAAAAAGGCTAATGAGTATCTAGCAACAAAGTGGATCCAAGGACTAGCCTAATTCGAATTATCAAACTGTTATTAAGCATCTAATATGTAAAAAGCAACATGCTTAGAAAAGGTCATCAATAAGTAACTTAGGCCATGAGATAATAAAATATTCTGATCCTAGTATATATAAGAGAACACATACCTAAGGCACAGAGGGGATGAGATAACAAACAGCCAAATCAACAAAATTGCAGATCTTTTGAATTATGAGATTAGAGTCTAGGGTGATAGAAGAACATTGAATGGACCTGCTGACAGGTGGAGACCTTGGATTGGATTTTGGATAAGAAACCAGAGCTTAAAGACTTATGTCTTTAATTTGAGAATAAATAACTGTTTTAAAAATGAGTTAGAGGCACTAACTTGAAGATGTAAATACGTCTCAGGGTATCACTGAAACCTAAAAGGATGCAATTCATGACTCACACATGGCAAGGCATGGGTGCATCAAATTCAAAGGGACCATATGAGAGAGCAGAGGTGATGGGAGAGCATTATGCATGGAGAGGATGTTCATCTGTTTGAAAATTCACCCAATCAAGGTAAGAGGGAAGGTATGTATGTTAAAGAACATTTTGATAAGCAAACAAAGCCAATTATCACGATGGGAAAGAGGAATTGATGGCAGTACGGTTAGGTAGACTAAGAATTGGTTCTATGACCACACCCAAAGAATGGTGATTGACAGTCTAGTACAGAACCTTCTCTGGTTTGCATTCATTTTGCTTATCAATCACATATAAAGGTGGTGTGTGCGTGCACACATACATGCTTACTTATCTATACGGCTTACTTATCAAATTTGTGGATGACACAAAGTGGCAAGTGCTGGGTAATACACTGTGTCACAAAATGAGATCTTTAAAAATCATTACAAGACTTATATAACAATGGTATAAAACTGGTAAGATGAAGCTAATAAAATTAAATGTAAAAAATCCTATCCTTGGGTCCAAAAACGAACTGTACAAGCATAGAACTATGTACATAGAACTACAGCTGGAAAGCAATAGTTGTGGAAAAAAAAATGGAGATTTTAAAGGTCCACAAACTCAATGACATAATTAAAATGGCTAGAGTAAACAAAGTGACCATACTTTTGTAGCATTCTGTCCAGTTCTTGGAACTACATGTTAGACAGGTCAGCAACGAGCATGTCAAGAGATTGATGGAATTGAAGCGTCTGAAGGGACCTCAGCAGCCATTTAACCTCCATCTGAACAAGAATTCCTTCTAAAACACCTTTGCCCCCAAAATGGTCACCTAGGCCCTGATGGAAAACTTCAGAATTAGAAGAACTTACTATTTCCTCAGGTATCCCAGACCATTTTTGTATAGTTAGTGCTATAAGGAAGTTGTCCCTCACATCAAGTCTAAAATGTGTTGTTGTACAACTCCTACCCACCGCTTATAGCCCTTCCTTCTGGGGACAAACAGAGAAAATCAAATCCCTCTCTTCCATCAGACAGCCCTTTGTTAAATGACAACTAATCCTTCTCTTCTCTATGCCCAGTTCCTTCAACCAATAATCTTTTGTCCCGTTGTCCAGCAATCTCCCCATCTTGGCCATCCTCTTTTGGAAGTGGTCCAGCTTGTCTATATCTATCCTAAAATATGGTGCCAAGAATTGGACTAGTAATCCATATGTGGCCCAGCTGGGCAGAGTACAGAGAGCCTATGACCTCTTTCCTTCTGGACACTATACGTCTTAATGTAGCCTATGACAGCGTTAGCTTTTTTGCTTCTGTGTCACACCAATGACTTATATAAAGCTCACGGTCCACTAAAACCCCCACGCTTTTCACACAGAAACTGTTGTCTCTAGCCATGCCTCCCCCATCCAGTATATGTGAAGTTGATTTTTCCAATCCAAGTATAGGCAGGAGGGTAACCAGATGGTGAGGGGACTTGAAACCATGCCATGCCAAAAGAAGATTGGTCGAAGAAACTAAAGATATTTAGCCTGGAGAAGAAACAATTAAATGAGGGACACGATTGTTGTCTTCCACACTGGACGAGGATTTAGATTTGTTTTTATTTGACCTCAAAGGGAAAAACTAAGACAAAGAGGTGGAAGTTTTAGGGGGACAGATTTCAGCTCGATATAAGGAAAATCTTGCTAAGAGTTAAAGCTCCCAAAAAATGGCATGGGCAGCCTAGGGTTGCTAATGTGTTCCTCATGACTGGAGGTTTTTAAGTGGAAGCTTAAAAGACCATTCTCAGGTAATATTCTTGCTATGGGGAGAGTCTGGACTAGAAACACACGGGTCACACACAGTCTATAACGCTTTCAAGCGTAGCCCAAGTAAGATTAAAATTTAGCTCCTGTCTGGCTTTAATATGTTAATGTATCAATAAAAAAAGTGTAAATATGTGATTTCCTTAGTCAATATGCAGTCCTCAAGGATCCTTATGTATAGTATGGTGGACCTTGTTTCTATTTCAGTTTGACATGATCTGACTAGATCACTTGAGATGTCACTTAACAACTCTGCAATTTTATGATTCTATGGCTCCCAAATCCCAGTTTCTTGCTCTAATTGTTGGTTTGCCTTTCTCTAAGGGGCTGTCACCAGGTGAGAATAACTCAGTTCTGAAGTTCATAATACAATGTAAAGAAAAACAAGACAAGCGATTATACTGTATTTAAGAATTTGGTTCTACTAGTCTATTCAAAGTTCAGAAACAAGGGTCACATAGAATTACAGTCTGAACTTCAAGCTACTAGGTACTTTTATCTAAAAGCACAGAGCGTAGTAACGCTCAAGTTCAATGATTTAAGAATGTACTTGATGAATAAACAACATTCTTTAAGGGCACAAAATGGCTCAGAGACCTTTCGTTCAAGGATTCACTGACATCAGCACTTGATCGACATGTCCTTGGGCTTTCAGAATGGTATATTCAAATAAAGACTTTGATGTCTAATATATTCCCCTACCACAAAAGCAAATCTTGAGATCACAACTCTGAAGCCATGATGAGGCAAATGAGATTATGATCTTAACCCCATGTGCATTTTACAATATCTCCCTGTTTATTTCTGTTCGCATGCAATCAAGGTTAAAAGAAAAAGTAAACCAATCTGTAATAAAGCTAGCCATGGCCAAATCTGTGGCCTTCCATCAAATGGAAATCCATCCAACCAAGAGGAAAGGTTTATTCCTGCTGCCACAGCCATGTAATGAGCAAGATAGGTTAGACAAGTGACAAGCTACATGGCCTAGGATTGGTTAACAATTCTACCCCAAAAGAGCCTTGCCAACAGAGTGGAGGAGCCAAATACCTCTGTTTCCATCTACTTTTTATCAGAAGGGCTTATGGTCATTTTGTTCTTAATGTATGTGTGATGCAACAGGTAACTGGAGAGGTTGAAAAGTCAAAAGGCAATGTTAAACAGTGTCCTCCTATGATATCTTATCATGAAAATGGATTCTTAAATGCCACAATAGTGAAGGACAAGATTTGAAAAATATTCCATGCTAGGAAGACTTTGCAAATGGGAGACTATATATTTCCATCATCTGAGGGCCAGCTAGGCATAAAATGGTTCATCACCAGGGGCCTGGCCACTAGTTGATAGATTTTTACAGTCACAATGATCCCAGAACACATCATAATGATTAACCTAAAAGATAGTAGGCCTTGGTTCTGGGCCTCTATCTTCAGTACTTAGGAAAAATGCTTTCCTCACCTGGCACGTTGTTCTGCACATAGTAGGTACCTAAGAAATGTTTGCTGTATCAAAATGAATTCTGCACAGCTAGATGCTGCTGCTGGAGGCAAATATTCAAGTAAAACATTGCACTGCTACCCTCTTTACTGGAGCAGGTACTAATTTTGCAAACTCCAATGCCCTACACCTTGATATACAACCAGTCAGAATTCTATTGCTCCAGGATTTCTTCAAAGACTTTAAATAATGGCATGCAAGTCTTGTACATTCAACATTTCTGCTCAAGTGATGCATGTAGGTAAGAAGTATACTTTGGAAATTTACCCAAAAGCAACCTGTTGGAGCAATTGGAGGTCCTTGCTTCACAGATATCTCATCATCTCTTTTCCTACCCCTTATCGATCCATTTCCCCATTCCTGGCTTCCCTTTTACTTTCTCTCTCTCTCTCTGCCTCGGGCAATCTCTCCTCTCCTGCTGGTATGATTCAGTCCTAGAGAGAAAAGGTTATGAACCAAGAGGAATCTGGGAAATGGAAATACTTACGTATGAGGCAATGCATGTCTTGGGAATACCGTGAGTTATCAGGAATCGTGAAGTTTCCATCGCAAATGGCTACCTGACTCTCCCCAAATGGTAATGTGAAGTAGCATAATTTATACAACAAACAACCAAGGGCCTAAAAGACAGAGGAAAAAAGGATTGTATTCACTCTGCAACTACTGAGCATGGACTTCTTTCTAGAACCTCCCTACAAACAGTCTAAGAGGTTGGTTAGCACTGTTGGAACTAGATGGGACCCTAAAGATCATATAGTCTAACTAAGCTCCCTAATTTTAGACATAAAAAAGTTGAGGTACACAGATAGGAAGTGATTTGCTCAGGTCTTGCATGCACTAAGTAGCAAAGACAGGACTAACTCAGATCCTCTGACTCCAAATCTAGGGTGCATTCTGCTATGCCATATTACTCTCTGTTTGTGGATGCACAGAGCCATAACCAGCAATGCTGGTACCCACAGCTCTTAAGGTGGGGTCAGGGCAAAGGGTGTGAAGGAGCTCAGCTGGGATGACGCTAAATTGGGAAAGAGGCATATCATGTAGTACCCTCCTGTTCTAACAACTTCTGCTAACTAGGTGTTTTTATAATTCAGTAGGAGGGCAAGTACCATCAGTGCTTCCTAAATTCCAGCACCATGGGGCAAAGCCCCAGTCACCCTACCATAGTAACAGATCTGCAGGTATACAAACCAAGATGCTACAGCTACAGATTAGAATAATCATACACAATTCTCTGGTACATTCGGCCTTCCAAAGCTCTTTCCTCCATCACCCCTCTGGGAGAGAAATGGTGCAAACTTTATCCCCATTTTACAGATGAGGAAAATAAAGAGAAGTGAGCCTAGATCTAGATCCAGGTCTCTTGATTCCAAGGCCAAGTACCACGCTGCCCATCAAGGTGGAGCTGCAGATTACTCAACACATACCCAAATGTCGGCCTTTGTAGTGATAATTTTGCCACTATACAGGTTGACCATTTCTGGAGCTCGGTAGGAAAGCGTCGTGTACCTAAAATTGGAAGAACTGTTTTATTAAAGGTGTCCACCACGCTCCCATCTCATTTGCTCAGCAATTCTGTGACAACAAAAATATCTGTATGTTTTACAACATATAGACTGCAACAGTCCATACTTCAGACAGATATGAATACATATGCTGTGCAGAAGGGAGTAATGGGATAGAACTGGGGCTGTTTTGTAGTTCTATCAGCTTGTCCATAGTGGGTTTAGGTAGAAAAAGCACTGGCTGAAATTGGAGTCAGGAGAAACCGGTATTTTTTTTTTTTTGGAGGCGGGAAGGCAGGGCAATTGGGGTTAAGTGACTTACCCAAGATCACACAGCTAGTAAGTATGTCAAGTGTCTGAGGCCGAATTTGAACTCAGGTCCTCCTGACTCCAGTGCCGGTGCTCTACTTACTGCACCCTGAGAAACTGGTATTTGAATCTTAACTCTGATACTTGTTAGTCATGTGACTCTGAGCAAATCATTTTACTTTCTCCAGGCCTTGTTTTTTCTATCTAATAAAACAAAGGTATAATAATATTTGTGCTACCTGCCACACAGGGGTTTTATGAGGAAAATGTTTTGTAAATCTTCAAATATTATGACAAGGTGAGCTATTACTATCATCATAATCGCTAAGCTGTGGGCTTTATGGGGTAAAATGTAAACTGAGCCTTCCTTTTCAAACCAGCCTCCCCAGGTGGAAGAGGAGCCAGAACGAATTCTGTTACTACAAGATCTGTTGTCTTGCTCTTTTTTTCCACGAAGCCCTTCTATCCTGCAAGGCCCAAATCAAGGCTCGGCTCCTCCTTCAATTTTCTCTAACGATTCCAGCCCACACAGATACCTCTTCTCGAGGAGCTATTATACTCCTAGTACCTTATTGAACACTGAGCTCAGTTAAGATGGCTGTCATCTAACTAATAATAACAGCTCCTATTTCTATGGCATTTCAGAGTAGATACAAAATGTTTCTTCATAAAATGCTATCCATATCCAGAGAAAGAACTATGGAGTATGAATGCAGATCGAAGCATACTATTTTCTATTTTTGCTTCTCTTTTCTTTCTCATGGTTTTCCCCTTTTGTTCTGATTCTTCTTTCACAGCATGACTAATGTGGAAGTGTGTTTAATAGGATTGTACATGTATAGCCTATAGCAGATTGCTTGACATCTTGGGGAAGAGAGAGAAAAAAATTTGGAACTCAAAATCTTATAAAAGTGAATGAAAACTATATGTGTAACTAGAAAAAAATAAAATGCTATTGTGGAAAAAAAATTTTTAATTTAATGAAAAAAAATTAAATTAAAAAATGTTTTCTCATACTAAGCCCTATGAGGCAGACAGTGCAAGTATCATTATCCCCATTTCCCAGAGGAGGAAAATTAAACCCAGAGAAATAAAGTGTTTTGCCTAAAGTCACATAGCACTAAATCCAGGATTAAAACCCAAGTTTCTCTGTTTCCAAATATAGTGCTTTTCCTGCTATAACACAATATTTAGCACTTATACAATGATACACTATTCTACCTAATATATATATATGTAATATGTACTGTGTATATGTATATGTTCATATATGATTTCTGAGGTGGTCAGGAAGCATTTTTTTTTGTATTGCCTACAATATCTTATTGTAGAGCTAGGTACACAGTAGGCATTAAAAACAAAAATAAACAAAACCATCCAAAATCTCTTTAATACTTTGCCTTTATTATTATCTAATTTAAATACACTGATACGTGATTTTACTCTATTTGTACCATTAGGCTTTATGCCAAAGGCTGAGTATTTTTTAAAAATCTAAAAAAAAAAACCATTAAAATTTATCAGTCTAGATTTCTCCACTAAACTAATGGGGAACTAACTGATAAACTAGACCATAAAATTCACAACTGGAAGGGACCTTAGCAATTATATAATCCAATCCCTCATTTTAAGACTAGGAAACTGAGAACCAGTGAAGAGAAATAATTTTCCTAAGCTCCATAGGTAATGGTGGCACCAAGATTAGAATCTTAGTCCTCTGATTCCAAATAGAGCTGTTAATCTGACCTAAAAAAGAAATCAAGTCTCCTCTGTATTTCCCTCTTTCCTCCAAGAGGTCTATAAGCAAGGGCTTAGAATACCCATACTTCTTAGAAGTGCCTCTTCCAGTGAAATCTATCTGTTCCCCTTTGCTTTCTACTCTCTGGATTGAAACCTAGATCTCCAACTTCACATCTAATGTCCTTTAGTATAACCTATTAATTCTTCAGAAAATGACTGCATTTTCAGGCAGGTAACCCTTTAAAAATCTCATAGTTAGAGGATTTAAAGATTCAACCAATTCATATTACACACACATACACACACACACACACACACACACACACACACACACCTCAAACCACTCTCTTCCCAACCCAGTTCCCAACCTCCCTATGCTCAAAGAGAAGTCACAGATCTGAGAGCAGAGCCAAGCCCCAAGGAAGGAGTAGGCTTACTTCTTAATCTCGTCCTCTACCGCATTGACTCCCTCAGCTTGTGGGTTCTGGAATCTGTTGGTGGCACTTCCAAAGTCACACAGGACATAATGACCTCGGTCATGCAGCAGGATATTTTCCACCTGAAAAACATTCCCCCCAATACTCAGTCACAACAGGTCATTTACATGAGGAAAATAAATTTGGTACCAAAGCAACATCGATGAAAGCATTTCTTCCTGATACTCCTGTACTCGGTGTGCATAAAGGGAAGGTCTGTCCCCCACTGAGCCTCTTAGCAGGGACGTCAGAAGATGAACTGGGGAGACTGACAAAATAAACTTAAAATAAAAGTGAGGGAAATGCACCATGACACTTTCATATAAAAGATCACTTTAAAGATAGTCCTATTCCTAAAAGCCATATTTCCAAGTGTTCCTGTTTCCAAGCTGCCTCCCATGTCTGGAATGTATTCCATTCTCACCATGGATTCTTAGACAGATTCTATATATTCTATATTCTTCTTTCAAAATATGGCTTGAGAGCCTCTTGTGATCTCACCCCATTTCCCCCCACCCCCAGTTATTACAGATTTCTTCCTTATTGGGGAATCGGTGAACACAAACTCATGAAGCACCCACAGGGACAGATCCAGGACCACCAGAACATGCTTCCAGGTGTTTATCTCAACCATCTTTCTGGTCACTACACCCTCCAGACCTCCAGGCCATGCCCTGGGAGACCCAGTCTACTCAACTTTGGAACACCAGACCTAGGGGCAAACTGTTCTGACTTTCCAATCAGTGGTTAAAACTCACATACTCCATCATTATTTAGCCTATTTCAGACTATGCTTTAGGTTATGCAGTTTTCCACTCCCACCCCACTTCCTCCCAACCTTGCTATGAGAACTGTAACCAAATCAATACCACTGCATGATGTCATTGGTCCTCTTCAAGAATGACAACTCTCTTTGCTTTTGGAAAAGGCATGCATGTCAAAGGACTGCCTGAGAGCTCCACTCACCATTCCTGTGACTTCACCCACCCCTAGCTGCCATTCTCCTACATCTGCCATCTTTCCCATTAGAATGTAAGTTTCCTAAGGGTAGAGACTGCCTAGATTTTGTACTGGTATCCCCAGTACTTCAGCCCAGTGCCTGGCACATAGTGAGAACTAAATTAATATTTTCATTTATCCCTCTTGAAATTATTCTGTGTATACTCTTTCATTTCTTTATCCATGTACACAGCATATCACTCCAGTGTCAAGTAAGCTCCCGAGGGCAAGGACAAGTGGACTTTTGTCCTAGTATAGAACCCTGAGCAAAGAAAGTGGTTAATATAGGTTTGTTGAAGTGAAGCCATTTTATAGATTTTATAGCTTTTTGGCAAATCCATTTCTTTACCTTGGCTTTTAAATGCTTCCTACTTTGTTTCAGAAAACAAACACAGAAGCAGCACAGTCTAAACTGGGAGAATGCCGTGTTTCGAGGCAGAATTCAAATATCCTGACTGTTCTTTACTATCTGTGTGACCCTAGGAAAGTTCTTTCCCCAGTCTGGAATAGGACTTCCTTAGAGGGTCTCGGATGTTCTCTCCTAGTCCTAAACCCCATGACAGTGCATCAATAATGTACTAAAATGGTCTATTCGGGGGCAGCTAGGTAGCCCGTTGGATAAAGCACTGGCCCTGGAGTCAGGAGGACCTGAGTTCAAAACCAGCCTCAGACACTTACTAGCTGTGTGACCCTGGACAAGTCACTTAATCCTGACTGCCTCCAAAAAAAAATTGGCCTGTGTGGTGATCTGTTGGTAAAAGGCTCCTGATTTTAAAAAAGCATTCATTCTCCTTCTTCCTGTTATTTTGTTAGATAAAGATAATGAAAACAAAAGCTTTAGTGGAGCCACAGAGAGAGAATAGCAAGTTCAGGTTACAATTTCTTGAGCAGGATCCTTCATCTTGTGGTTCTGTGGAGATAGAGGTTGGATGGGGTTGATTTTCATTTCCTCAGAGTTTAGAAATTACTGGCGATGGGTTAGGAGGTACAGATAATGAAAGTCCCAAAGTAAGTGGAGAGAAAAGGCCCAATACTACAGCCTGCATACAACCGTTCCAAACAGACAAAGAGGCACAGTACAGATCCATGTACTAATACTGCATTAGAACTATGAGGGACCATAAAGACCATCTATAAAAAGGAAAGCAAGGTCTTTATAAAGTCCTATAGGAAAGCATGCTGTTACTATGTTTCTTCTGAGGGAAAGCCACCTGTCCATGATGATGAAGACAGTGGGTTTCACAACTTGAACTCCAATCTAGGCTTTCCTAGTTTCTCTTCCACTGGCTACTCCTTAAGGGTCATCAGCTTAGGGATCTACTCATGGGCCAGCTGGAAGGAGTCTTAGGCCTCCTCCTCTAGGCCAACTCTTTCATTTTACAGATGAAGAAAATTAGGGCAGAAGTCAAGAAGACCATTTCCGAGTGGGAAAAGCCTTGGACCTGGGGCCAGTAAACTTGGGCTCTAAGGCTGGTTTTGCCACTTCTCCTTGAATAAGGCAAAGGTCCTTTTTGGTCCCAACATTCTGTGATCCTACATCCCTAAATCCAGGGTCCTTTCCATCACAGCACGCTGCTTCACTTGCAGGCCTGCTGGTATATCCCGATATGTTGGTTGGGGACCGTGACCTTGGAAGTTTGCATAACAACATTTACTCCTGAGTCACTGGAAGCCATCAGTTAAGCAAACCAATAAATGGAAAGATCTTTAACTGCTTTCCCAAGAGAAGCACTTTCCCTAGCCTTGGCAGTCCAATCAAACTACTGCAGGCTGGGACTTTTGTGATGCCTTTGCTTGGCTCAGGTCTTTTATCAGGGAGCAGGAGTTTTTGCTGACTGTGGCCTCTGAGGCAGATGCAGAAGCAATTGCCATAATGAAGGTCAACTCAGGATCAGAGAGCTGAAAACAAATGAAATTCAGGCAACGTTTCACCACTGTAAGAACTACTGGTGTTGGATCCTATTCTTAGGTCAGGCCCAAACCAAAACAGGTGGTTGGCTAGATTTGGCCCATAAGCTATAGTTCCCTGATTTAGCCCCTCCAGAGGAGTTCATACTTATCTCTTACTTCAATTTTCCTTATATTTATTTGTGTACAAGTCATAGTGTTCCAGTAGAATATAAGCTGCTTTTGTTTCTGTCATCATATGCACAGTATTTTACACAGAGTAGATGCTTCATAATTGCATACTGAGTTGTATCAGGTCAGTTACTATTAGGGTAGTCCCTTATATTAAGTCTAACTATACAGCTAGGTGGGACAGAGAATGGAGTGCCAGGCTTCAAGTTAGGAAGACTCATCTTCATGAGTTCAAATCTGGTCTCAGACAATTATTAGCTGTGCGACCCTGGGCAAGTCACTTAACCCTATTTGCCTCAGTTTCCTCATCTGTAAAATGGAGAAGAAAAAAACAAACCACTTGTAGTAGGAAGGCCGAATTTATGATCTCAAAAAGGATCATATAAATATCAGAATGGTTCGAAATCGATGGGTATACAGAATTCTCCAAGCAGAAGGCATCCAAAAATTTATTC
>JAQQSZ010005599.1:0-13830 GCA_028646595.1 Phalanger gymnotis | reverse complement strand
TTTGGACCTCCTTTTCCATTTGGCTAATTCTGCCTTTCAAGGCATTCTTCTCCTCATTGGCTTTTTGGAACTCTTTTGCCATTTGAGTTAGTCTATTTTTAAGGTGTTGTTTTCTTCAGTATATTTTTCAGTATTTTTTGGGTCTCCTTTAGCCAGTCATTGACTTGTTTTTCATGGTTTTCTCACATCCTTCTCATTTCTCTTCCCAATTTTTCCTCTACTTCTCTAACTTGCTTTTCCAAATCCTTTTTGAGCTCTTCCATGGCCTGAGACCAGTTTATGTTTTTCTTGGAGGTTTTTGTTGTAGTCTCTATGACTTTGTTGACCTCTTCTGACTGTATGTTTTGATCTTCTTTGTCACCAAAGAAGGATTCCAGAGTCTGAGACTGAATCTGGGTGCGTTTTCGCTACCTGGCCATGTTCTCAGACAACCTACTTGACCCTTGAGTTTTTCAGCAACGTATGACTGCTTGTAGACTAAAGAGTTCTATGTTCCAAGCTTGGGTGGATGCACTGCCACACCAGCACTCCTCCTTCCCCAAGAATCCCCTACCCGAACTAGGCTTAGATCTTCAGCAGCCTCTTCACTCCTGCTCTGATCTGTCACTTAATTCCTCCCACCAGGTGGACCTGGGGCTGGAAGCAACTGCAGCTATAGTTCCTCCGCTGCCCCTGGGGTGGTGGCCAAACTGCAAACTCTCTGTCCCCAGTAGCTTTTCCCACTAATCTTCTCTGTTGTTTTCAGTGTTTGTGGGTTGAGAAGTCTGGCAACTGCCACTGCTCACCGATTCAGGGCGCTAGGGCATGCTCCGCCCATCTCCTGGTCTGGCTGATCCATGCCACCCACGCTGGGCTCTGCTCTGTTCCACTCCCAGCTCCATTTGGGGCAGACCTTACCCAGAGACCATCTAGGCTGTCCTGGGCTGGTGTCCTGCTTCCGTCTGCTGTTTTGTGGGTTCTGCAGTTCTTCTCTGTTGTCTTTGGTGTTTGTGAGTTGAGAAGTCTTACAACTGCCACAGCTGACTGATTCAGGGCGCTAGGGCACACTCCGCCCGGCTCCTGGTCTGGTTGGTCTACGCTGCCCACGCTGGGCTCTGCTCTGCTCTGCTCAGCTCCCAGCTCTGTGTGGGATAGACCTCACCCAGAGACCATCCAGGCTGTCCTCTGCTATTTTGTGGGTTCTGCAGTTCTAGAGCTGGTTCGGAGCCATTTTTTATAGGTTTTTGGAGGAACTTGGCAGGGAGCTCATGCTAGTCCCTGCTTTCCAGCTGCCATCTTGGCTCCACCCCCCACCCCCCAACATGCTTTTTTGTAAAATAAATATAGGAGCTGTGTCTGCGATTCAAAAGTGAAACATTTGCCATGTTTGTTCTAGTTTATTTCATTTACTGTCCTGTAAGGCATGTACGTTTAAGCTTTTTTTTTAAGTTAATGGGGACAATTTTGTGATGCAATACGGATACTTTAGGATTTGGTCTTGGTGTTTGTATTAAATTCTGAGGCCTTGATTTAAATCTTTAATTGTATTGTGATCTCCTTTTAGGTGTATTGCACTAAGTGAAACTTGTTAAATAAATCTTCCTTTCAAAAATAAAAAATAAATCAAGCTGGAGGATAGAATTTTGCTAAGAAATCTCATTGTACAAGAAATTGGTCTAGTAGATATCCACCTCATATCAAGATTGGCAATCTGCCAATGTAGATGATAGGTCCATAATATATTTGGGATTCTGCCAAGACCACATTGCAACCACCTTCTTCCCAAAAGGAACTTAATCTGCCTCCTGGTGATCAGGAAGGCAAGAATTATGGAGAGCTTTCAAAGAAACGTCTAAGAAAGGTCTCTTCTCTGGTGTCCAAAAGGGTACAGGAACCAGACTACAGTATACCTGGAAAGTGGCTGGACTGTGTTTTAGGTGAGGGGGAAATGGTATCTTGGTATTCTCTTGAGAGTCAAAGAGATCAAGCAAGATGGCCCTAGCCTAACGGGGACCCCCACCTATATTAGGGAATGGGTTGAATCCTAAGGTCACCTCTTTTCTATTAGCTATTTAAATTTACAAGGTAACAGAGGCCACCTCTGGCTCTGTCTCATTGGGGGCTGGAGGAAGTATTGTCCAACCTGGATCATCTAACAGCTCAGGCTTGGGACTATAGGCCAGTGAACTATGGTTCTGACAGACTGGACCACCCATGGGCTCAAGATTGGGACTCTCTATTGATACTAATGGTGCAGAACTGACATTGAAGGGAGAAAGAGGGAAGAAAACGTATGAGAAGGGAATAAGCATTTATATAGGACCTACAATGTGACAGGCAGGTGTGAGAAGGGAATAAGCATTTATATAAAACCTACTATGTTATAGGCATTATGCTAAGAACTTTACAAATATATCATTTAATCCTCACAATAACCTAACAAGGTAGGTGCTGTTATTATCTCAATTTTAAAGTTGGGGAAAGTGAGGCAAACATGTTAAATGACTTGCCCAAGGTTACATAGATACTAAGTTTCTGGGGCTGGATTTGAAATCAGGTCTATCCATTATGCCATCTAGGTGCCTATGAATCCCCAGTGGATTAACATCTGGAACTGGATGTCCTTTAGGCATTTCAAACTCAACAGTTTCAAAATAGAATTCATTATATTTCCTTCTATCCCATTCCTTTTCCAAAATTCCTTATTAATGTCAGGGGCACTATCATTTTCCCATTCACTTGGACTTTTAGCCTCAGTATCATCCTTGACTTCTCTCTTGAAGTTACTCATCCATTATGTTGCCAATTCTTATGTTTTCAACCTTTACATCTCTTGTATAGACCCCCACCTTTCCCATGATATTATCACCATCCTAGTGCCCATCCCTATTACCACATTCTTGAATCATTGCAATAATTTCCTGGTTGGCATTCATGTTTCATGTCTCTTCCCACTCTAAACATTCTACATTGCTTCCTAAGTGATTTTTTCTAAAGCATAGATCTGACTGTGTTATACTCCTACACAACAAATCCCAATGATTCCTTATTACCTCCAGGACCAAATATAAAATATTCTGTGTAGCATTTAAAGCCACTCACCATCTTGCCTTTTCTTACTTTTTCAGCCTTTCTACTCTACTCTCCTTCATTTACTCTAAGATCCAGCAACCTTCTCGATGTTTACTAAATACAATATTCTGTTTCTGGACTTTGTGCTTTTTCGTTGGCCATCCCCAATGCCTGGAATACTCTCCCTAGTCACTTCCACCTCCTAGCTTCCTTTCGGTCTTAACCCCCTTTTTCTAAGGAAAGTCTTTCATGCTATCTCTTCACACCAAGGTCCCTACCCCCCACTAGTGACTTCCCATTAAGATTACCTTACATTTTATGTATCTAGTGTCTACAGTTATTAGCATGTTTTCTCCCTGATAAGAGCATGAGCTCCTAGAGGGTGGGGGACTGCTTTTGCCTTTCTTTGTATCTCCAGTTCTCAGCACAGTGCTCAACACATAGAAGGCATTTAATAAATGCTTGTTGGCTGACTGGCAGTACTGTCTGATGAGTTACCGTGCTGACTTATGATGCTGCAGGAGTAACTGAAGAGGAGGTGATACTTGTATCTAGTTATTGCCCATTATGTGTCATATGTACTCGGAATATAACCCCGACATGTGTTTTTATATATTTCATGTGGCTATGCACTTAGATAATTGTCTGTGACTTTGTTACATGCAAATTATTGGATGTCTATGAGGTAGACTCACAAATATATCTGGCTGCCCAGTGATATTTTGCAGGGACTTCAAAGTTTTGTACTAGTGGGAGAGTAATGTCATAAGAGTAGAGAACTCTTCTGCTCTTAGCAGATGATCCCAGTACAGTTTTGGATTTCCCACAACTTTAATATGGATAACACTGCTACTTATTGGTGGTCATGTAGGCATGGGAGACTCCCAGGGTACCTTGAATCTGGCAAAGGGATTGCATCAGCTAGATAGCATGGATGGAGACTAGTGATGGTAGTTATTGTGAACAGCTTCTTAGAGATAGCTGTGAGTAATATCCAAAGGTTCCTGTAATCATTCAATTCCCTTGTTCATGGACCCAGAACTCCTTAGTTTTCTGGACAGTGCCAGGAAGCTCAAAGTTTCCTAGAGCAGTGTTACATTTCCCTAGTGCCTTTCTGTGAGTAATTGATATGTCTCCTTCCCACTTGATTGAAGAGAGACAGTGGTTAATTTGGAGCTGAAACTATTACTCCCTGGGAGACACATATTGGAGCACTGGTCATTTGGGAATTGGTGCAAAAGCATTCAATGCCAGATTTAATATCTTGATGTTGTCTCATTATGTTTCATTAAATGTTTTGTTTTGAATTCATGGTAATCTATCTTGGTCTAATCTGGCAAAAGAAACAAGAGTAGGGGTTTCTGAGCTATGTCTTTGAATAGATTAATATCTTAATAGAACTGTGGACCTATGTGTCTCTGAAGAGGGGGCCACATTGGCCTGGGAGCCTGGGAGCCCTGGGAGCCAAATTGTGTTCCATATCTTATGATGTTATGGTGAAGAATATACTTGAAAAAATCTATTATTATCATGCAGTATAAATTGTCATTTCATAAATGAGGAATCTTAAGCCTATGGAAGTTATGTAACTTTTCCGAAATCACACAGACATCAAGTAGCTGAGGTGACATTTGAACCTAGGTCTTCTGATTCCACATTCGGTGGTCTTTTCCACTATAACTATTAGGGCCACTCCTCTTCTAACTTTTCCTTTTTGAGGTTAAGCTCTCTACTCTGTTTTCTTATAAACTCTCTCATTGAAGCATAAGACAAAATTACCTGCTGAGAGGGAAGGGGAAGGGTGATATAAGTGGCTTCAGAGTAGAGAACGGGGTTTGAAACAGACATTCTGGGGAGTGAAATAGAAAGTCAAACAGGAAAGAGTAAAGGAGAGAAATGAAGGTTGGATATAGAGATTCAGGAGACATGTGCATAAAGACAATGTTTGAAGCCATGGAAGCCGATGAGATCACCAATCAATCAAAAAAGCATTTATGCATGTAGCAATGAGAATCCAATTCAGATTAGATAAAATTTTCATGCACTAAATCAGTACAGTTGTGTGAATTCTTCTAGCTTTATTCAGAAACTCACGAGTAGGAGGGGAGAAGATGGATGGTGGAGGCAATCCAGGTTTTGACCTTGAAAAGGACTGAGCAGTGATAGGACGAGGTTACAAGGAAATCAAGGGCAGCTGACAGTGGAAAGTCCAATTTGTTTGCTATATGGCCAGGATTTTGAAGGGAGAAAACTGAAACAAGAATAGAGATGAGATTGTAATCTGTGCAATAAAGGATTGCTTCATTCTATGGACCTGCATCCCCAGCACTAGCACAATGCCTAGCACGTAGTAGGTACTTAATAAAACTGTATTGGTTGATTGGCCTGGGAGAATGGATGAGGGGACTAGATATTTTTATGAATACAGAAAACAGGTATGAGGAATAGGGTAGATAAACGATGTCTGGATAAAAGAGAGATCTTGGTACATCCAGTTAACATGGTGTCTTCTGTTTTGATATCCTCAGACAATGGGCCAGTATATCCTCAATTTAGTGAACCTTCAGTAATAATCTGGAATTAATGAATGAAAAATAATTTATTAAGTACTTAACTGTGTGACAAATACTGTGTTAATTGCTGGGAATACAAATATGTAAGTGAGATAGCTGCCGACCCTGCAGAGGTTACATTCTAATAAGGGAAGACAGTTCATATAGGGGAATGATGGTTAAAGTGAAATATTCCAATTTGGGAGATCACAGGAATGGGGAGTGGAGCAAGAGCGGAGGGAGGGCAGGAGTAGATATTTAACATTCCCTTTCTAGTAGCATCGATAATAACGATTTATTGATTTGATTACAGTTCTAGAGCTGGAAAGTGTATGTTAGGATCAGGGGGCATGCAAACATTGGCTTAGTGGATGGCAAGATAGCCAGGTAGAATATGGATGGTGTTAGTGAAATATAATGGACTAAGTGATATGCTCCTCAATCAGGATAGCATAGGTCTGGGCTTAGGATTTTCAAAGATGAGAGGTTATATCCCAAGGTTATGATCTCTAGAAGTCTGGTGGGTATATCGGCAGGGCAGATGGCAAGGAAATATCGGGGTAGAATAAATTTTTACCAATTTCTCCCCTTGCCTCCATCTCTTCCCCACTGGCTACCATCATTGCACATATATCCTTATGTTTAAAAAACCCCCAAACCCCAACAACATATGCAGAAGAAAGAATACTGGATTTGGGCCTGGATCTTAATTTCTTACTGCTACTTACTCCCTGCACGACCTTGGACTTCACTGATCTGAGCTTTAGTTTCTTCATTTGCCAAATGAGGAGGTTGAACTAGATGTCTGATAGTGTCCCTTTTTACTCTGACATTCTGGATTCTAGGTTCTAGGTTCCTTTTGGTTCTAAATTCTATGACCCTGTAATTCTATGTCTTAAAGACACAGGATGGGGTTTCAATTATTACTGCTCCCATGATGACCACTACTGAATTCTCCTTTCTCTATACTTCTATCTCTAAGTTAATTTCCCCTACCTCTCTTTCTCTGTCTCTTTTGGAGGGTGATTGCTTTTCTGGGCAAAGAGCCCATTTTTTTTGTTTAATTTCAAGATTGTTCAGCATCCCAGATAGCTATCCAGAGATAAAGCAATACATAAATAAATGCAGCCAATCTATTCATACACACACACACACACACACACACACACACACACATACACACAGACAAACACAGCATACATATATAGCCTGATACGCAGACAGGTAAATATGTGTGACATTAGTAAACAGATCCACATCCGCATGGAGGCAGCCACCTTGCCTATTCCTTCTGCCAGACGGTTGTCATAAAAATACCAATAAGGAAGAGGAGAAGTATGTTTGACTGTTAGAATCACTCCTGCTTCCTTTTCATTATTCTTAATAAAAGGAGATGGTGCCGAAAAATTGTGTTTTGCTAGTTATTTTCCCCAAGAGATGTTTTATAAAACACGGATGCAGAACAGACTATATTGGAGGCGAATGCCTTATTAAGTGAATACAGTTAGAAAGAAGTCGTAACCAAAATGAACAGTTATTTTCTTGACTTTTTTTTTGCCCTCTGTAAAATAGAGAAATTGGACTCAATATAAATTTAGTAACAGCTCTCAAATGATACCAGGGAAAAATAACGCTTGCGCAGTGAGATAGAAGTTTCTTTAAATAATGATCTGCGCAAAAAGAGTGGAATTGGAAAAATACCTCCAAGTACCTTGGAGGCAGTGCTCATCTACTGGGGAAGGCTTTGCCTTGTTAGACAGCTCCGTTCTACTTTAGCTGGCAAGAATCTCATTAGGAGATCATAGAACTGAGAACTGTTAGGGCTCTTAGAATTGCTCATGGAAACTGAGGCCCAGGGAGATGAAGAGACTTGTATGAAGTTGTGGAGTGGATAAGCTAGGCATTGTCATTTCATATCCTGAGTTCTTTCCACAAAATCATATTCCCTCTGATTTAAAAAATTGTCTGCATAGAAGTAATAGTTGGAAGTGCAGGGTATTAGGTATTGTATTGGGTACCTACTAAGTCAGTCTTGTCCTCTTTTTATTTGTCCTTGAGTTTCTTTTTTCTTTTCCAAATTATCATTATTATTATTGTTATTAATATCATTATTACTCATGTTACTTTTTAAGACTGGGTCTCTCTACCTCGCTAAGGTTGGAAATGCAGGAAGACTAGTCACAGGCCCAATACTACCACTCATAAGCATGATAGCTTTGACTTGCTACCCTTTTCAAAAGAGGAAGCTATAAAGACTAATGTCCCCACTAAAACTTCCTATGTCTGGGCCAAACATCCCTAGACACTTCACGTATTTCTCAGGTATTGTGTTCTCTAGTGCCCTCACCATTTTGGTTTCTGTCCACTCTGAGTATTTTCACTGCCTTTCTCCCTATGCCTGAAGGCCATCCTTCCTCATCTCTGCTTGCTGGCTTCCCTGGCTTCCTTCAAGTCCTAATTAAGATCTTACCTTCTACAGGAAAACCTTCATAATTCTAGTACCTTCCCCTTTTAAAATTGTTTCCTATTTATCCTGTAGATAACTTGTTTGCCCATATTAGGTTGCTTGTTGTCTCTACCATTAGATGGTGGGCTCTATGAGGGCAGGACTATCTTTTGCCCCTTTTTTATATCCCCAGAACTTAGCATAGTGCCTGGCACATAGCAGGTGCTTAGTAAATGTTTATTGACTGAATGTCCTCTGAATAGAATCTGACTTGCTAATTTCCATCTGAAAATATAGTGTCCAAAATTGAATGCCATATTCCAGTGACCTCCACAGGTCCCAGGTCAGTGTGACCATCATTTCCCATAGCTTGGGGCTGATCGAGGAGCATTCCTGATCTTTTAGCGTTGAAGTGCAGGAGTTCAAGCTGGCCCTTACCCCAAATACTTCTTGGTGCCCCTGTCAGAGGCAAACTCTTGGGCTGCACAGGGTTATAGCACGAAGGCATTTTTTTCTCAATTAAATATCTCCTTATTAGAATAACAAACTATATCTGAGATCCTCAAATAGTCAAATTCTCTCTGGACTCAGTGCATTCCTGGTGGACCAATATTTTGGTTACTAATCCCAGCAAGAGCCTAGGTAACAGGGCATAATGGAAAGAACAGTGAACTTGAAAGGCGAAATACCTGTATGTGAATCCTGGCTCCCCTATTTACTAGCTGTGTGACTTTTGCCACTTTCAACTCCTCTAGGCCTTAGTTTCCTCAAGTGCTTAACTAGAGTATCTCTGAGGTCCCATCCAGCTCTACCATTCTATGATTCTGGGTCAAAGATCTAGTTCATTGGGTCCCAAAGGGACACCCCCTTCTCCCATCTCTAACCTTGAATTTTCCCTGATGAGTACTCCCTATACCTTTCAACATAGATACTACTATCATCCCCTGACTCTAGGGCTTCCAAGAGCAGCTGGCCTATTGCTATCAGTTGCTTCACCAACTCCTAATAGCAGCCTGCTCTGCCAAAAGGGAGTGTGGGCCAAATGATAGCAGTTAATGGAGGCTTCACATCATAGTCTTGTCTCTTTCCCAAGTTCCCAGTAGCACAGTCCCTCCCAATCTGGTCCTCATCTCTATTACTCTGCATTTCCAGTGGCTCCTATGACCTCTCTAGGATCACTGAGAGTACTATCCAACCTGCTGTATGGGGAACATGTCCCACCTGGGCATAGAAACCTTGTGATAGTCTGGCCCCAGGCCCAAGGCCCAGGCCAATCAGTCCTCTGCAAAATGCCCATCTTTCAGGTTCTGGGCTCTGCTCTGATATTAAAGCTGTAATTTATACACTTGGCTCCAAAGCTTGTGGCTGTTTTTAAGGCATTGATCACCCCTGAGCGCTCATACATGATTCAGACTTACTCTACGGACTCCGCTGCCAGCTATCGATTCTGATGACATTATTTATCAATTACGAAAGGTTTATTCCTCGCTAGATTCTGCACAAAAGAATCTGCCCATTTATTTTACAGCATGATTTATTGGCATGTCACCACACATTACATGGAAAATTGAATTTTTGGAGGCTGGAGAACCTTAGGAAATTTCACGGGTTCAATTAGACAGGAGCACATCAAAGGGCATAATGATACAATTTTTCATCCATTTGCTTCAACGTAGGAAAAGGGAGGGACCTTCAGGCCAAGTTGGGCTTAAGCAAAACTACTCTACTCTAGAAACACATCTGAGAAAGAAGTCATCAAAACCACAGCTCAATATCAGGAAGGCATTGCCTAATGATCTGAGTTGTCATAAAATGGAACAGATTGCCTTGGGAGGTAGTGAGGTCCCTGTCGCTAGATGTCTTCAAAGTGGAGGCTATATGAATATTTGGCAGGCATGCAGAAAAGGAAATTTATGCTTCAGGCAGGGGCTGTGCTAGATGGTCTCTGGAGTACCTTCTAATTTGAAGTGCCTATGATTCTCTGATTTTGTTGCTCTCTCTGTTTCTTGGATAAACCCTTTCATGGACCAATACAACTTATGTTATTTAGCAGGCTCCTGGGATCAAAACACACCTTCAGTCTATGCTTAGGATTGTATTTGTTCTCTATGCCAGCATAATAAACTTTTTCACAGTTCCTTCATGTCTGTAGATTCAGATAGATCTTTTCTTGCCTAACGGAGAGAGAGAGAGGAAAAATAACCAGAGGTTAGTTAGCATGGGAGAATAATAACAGTGATTCACACTAGCACATGGTTTGTACTTTTTAAAGGGTTTAAACACCTAGGATCTTAATGGCACCATCATGGGTTCAGGAAAGGTAGGGATTTTTTTTTACCTCTACTGAATAGATGAGGAAATCAAGGCTTAGAAAGGTAACTTGCTTGAAGACATACAATGAGTTGGTGACAAAATTAGAAATAGACTCTGTATCTTCTAACTTTACTTCTGGTGCTCTTTTCACAACCTTAGACCTACTCAACTGTTCAAATGGATCTGTGATCATATCAGTTTGAATGTTCTATCTATTTTATGATATCACCTACCCATGCCTTACTATTATGCGCAATTCATGTCTATTTTCTCCTAGAAGTTTGATCTAGGGGAGAATACCCCTAGATTAGGGGTGATGGAGTGATAGAGTGTGTCTTTTCCTGCTGATATCACGAGAGTGTGAGTGCATCCACTTGGCATTTCCATCTGTTGCTTCTCTTCCTCTCCCTGTGACCAGCCCATCTTCTCTTCTCACTATTCCTTTTCCTGGCGTTATTCTCGTTGCTCTTTGAATTGCAATTGGAATCCTCATGGATTCTATGTTTCAGCATGTTCATCTTGAATTTAATTCATTGGAATCTGAACACCAAAGATAATATTTCACTATTTCAAGGGTTATTGATGCGGCTGATCTCACTTATGATGATCTCAATTCCTCTGCCATTTAGGGGACAGAGTGACTGTCCTTTGAGAATTGCTGTGGATGAAAACTCATCATTTTGATGCCAACTAGGTAATGAGCCTTTCTGAAATTAGCGAAGCTGGTCTTATTCTAGGTCTAGACATAAATTGTCCTTGTACTAACACTTGAAGGCTTTCCTTCCTGGTAGACTTTGTTAGAGGTTGTATTCCATCGTTAGAGTCTTTGAAAGCAAAGGGTTACCTCCATTCCATGATGAAGTGTGATTTTTATAGTAACAGCTAACATTTATATAGCACATCATGGTTACAAAAGCACTTTGCCTACATTATCCCATATGGTTTTCACAGTACCTGGTAGCACTTATATTATTGTACCCATTTGGTGGATGGAGAAATTGATCTTCAGAGAGATTAAATAATTTCCCAAGGTCGTAAAACTAGTAAGTAAGGGAACTGGGATTTGAGTGCATGCCTTTGGCTCTGGAGTGCAGTGTTCTTTCCCCTATACCATGCTAACTCTTGAGAAGTTTTAGACTGAAGGGGATTTTCATCCAGTTACCATTTTGCATTCTTTCACTCTTAGAAATTAGGAAATGGATACCTGACAAAGAACCCATCAAAATGGAGCAAAATTGACCTAAGTTTGAGTCTGAGCTTGACCACTGACTAGTTGTGTGAAATTGGTCAAGGTAATTCAACTCTCTAAATCTCAGTTTCTGCCTCAGTTAAATGAAAGGTTATATTCATTGACTGGTCACTGGAAGGTCTCTTGTAATATCTATGTTTTAACATTCTGCGTTCCAAGGCTCTTTCCAGCTCTAATATACTATGTTCTACAGTCTAAGTTTGACGGTTTAGCATTTTATTTTCCAAGCTCTAACATTCTATGGTACTATGATTCTAAGATTTGCTGCTAGTAAGCCTCACAGTGGATTTTGGGTCCAAACATAATTGAGAATTGAACATGCACAGGGAAGAGAATTGATTAGCTATTTTGTGTATTTAATGGTTAGCATTTAAACTGAAAGATTTTTCTGGCTAAAGGATGCAGCTCACAAATAGGAAAATCAAATACACACATCACGTACACACCCAAACACTGAATCAAAATCACCAAGAGCAGAGACCCAGAAATCAACTTGCGTCACAGTAAACACCTGGTTGAGAACAAAGCTGCAGTGTTTAGAAAGGTAATTTTCATATAAAATTGATTTTCTCGATTCATCCTTGTAATTCAAAGCAAAGGGACCATAGACTTGTTTGAGTGAAATCTAGAGCTTAGTATCATGAGCATTACCTGAAATTTCCAAATTTCACATGATGATCAAGCGACAGGAACCAATCTTGGAGCAACTTATGCAAACATCACCCAAACCTCTGAGAAACGGAATTCTGTGAAATGGATGCTCTATTTGCCTTTTGTGACCTTTGGATCTATTGGTCCAAATGGAAAATTAACCATTTCTTTTACTTCTTTTAAAATTCAATTCAATGAGTATTTATTGAAGTTATTGTAGTGGAGAATCTTTTAGACTGGGAGGCAGGGAACTTGGGTTTCATTCTCAGGTCAATCATTGACTCAGTGTGACCTTGGGCATGTCACTTATATCTTTGTGACTCATTTTCCTCATTTGCAAAATGAAGGATTTGAACTAGATAACCTTTAATGTCCTTTCTAGCTCAAACATCCTAGGCTCCCTTTGAATTCTAACAATCTAAGACCTAAGCCCCCTTCCTGCTCCAACATTTTCTGCTCTATACACTGTGTTGGATGCTATGAGAGACAGGAGAAAAAAATAGTGCTTGCCCTCAGGGAGCTCCCAATCAGTCTCGTGAGAAAGTCAAACACAGTAGGAAGCAAGCTTTCTTTCCTATGTTTCCACTTTAAGCCACTTTGGTAACAACCTTTTCCTCTAATGAGGAATAACAGAAAAAAAGCAAAAAAAACCCCACTTCAGACATGGAGGCGGATGCATGCACAAGAAAGTTATTAAAATCGCCTTGATTTTAATAACTTCACCACCAGGTAGCAATCCCTCAATGTCGCCTCTTCCCAATTTGCATGAGTAACTGGCATCTCGTTAAAACATCATTAGGAAATTGAAAACCAGGAAGACACAAACAAAAGGGGGAAGATTGGATCTAGGGGTGGGGGGAGTAGTGGAGAGAGAGTTTTTCTCTTGGGGACCTCCGTAAGCCATTTAGCAACCCGAATGAAACATGATGAAGAAGCTAAGAAAGTATCTTCGTACATTAATAAATATCTGTTTACAAATCAGCAATTAGAGGCTTCATTTTAATGCTTCATTTTTCAGACTCCATCTTGAAGTTATTCTCATTTATCTTGCCCATACTCTCATCTTTGCCCTGCTAACAATGTTTGTTTTTCAATATCTGGGAAAACTCAAGGAACTGATCACAATTCTTACTGTGATTGTCTTTAAAGGACAAAGTTTACAAAGTGCTAGCACCATGTGAAGCAAGTAGTGTAAGGAATTCTGCCCTTTTTGCAGATGAAAAAACTAGATTCAGAGGTATGGTGACTTACCAGAATTTCAGAAAACTGTAATCTTCAGGAGACAGGTCTTTAAGGGCCAAGATTAGTGATCATTCTATGACATTGCTTCCCTCTCTCTCTTCCTCCCTCCCTCCTTTCCTCTCTTTCTTTCTTTGTTTTTCCTTCCTTCTTTCCTTCCTTCCTCCTTCTCCCTCCCTCCCTCTCTTCCTCCCTCCCTTCTTTCTTTCTTTCTCTCTCTTTTTTCTTTCTTTCTTTCCCTCCTTCCCTTCCTCCCCTCCTTCCCTCTCTCCCTCCCTTCCTTCCTTCCTTCCTTCCTTCCTTCCTTCCTTCCTTCCTTCCTTCCTTCC
>JAQQSZ010005598.1:0-13831 GCA_028646595.1 Phalanger gymnotis | reverse complement strand
GCCTTTCAAAGCATTCTTCTCCTCATTGGCTTTTTGGAGTTCTTTTGCCATTTGAGTTAGTCTATTTTTTAAGGTGTTAGTTTCTTCAGTATTTTTTGGGTCTCCTTTAGCAAGTCATTGACTTGTTTTTCATGGTTTTCTTGCATCCTTCTCATTCTCTTCCCAATTTTTCCTCTACTTCTCTAACTTGCTTTACCAAGTCCTTTTTGAACTCTTCCATGGCCTGAGACCAGTTTATGTTTTTCTTGGAGGCTTTTGATGTAGGCTCTTTGACTTTGTTGACTTCTTCTGGCTGTATGTTTTGGTCTTCTTTGTCATCAAAGAAAGATTCTAACATCTGCCACTGAATCTGAGTCTGTTTTTGCTGCCTGGCCATGTTCCCAACCAACTACTTGACCCCTCAGGTTTTCATCAGGGTATGACTGCTTATAGAGTAGAGAGTACTATGTTCTAAGCTTGAGGGGATGTGCTGTTGTTTTCAGAGATATTTCTATACAGCCAGCTCTGCCACACCAGTGCTCCTCCTCCCCCAAGAACCGCCAACAGGGACAGGACTCAGATCTTAAGCAGGCTCTGCATTCCTGCTCTGATCTACCACTTAATTCCTCCCACCGGGTGGGCCTGGGGCCAGAAGCAACTGCAGCTGTAGTTCTGTAGTTTCAACCTCCCCCACTTCCCCTGGGGGTGGTGGCCAAACTGGAACTCCTTCACTCTGTCCCCGCAGCCTTTCCCACTAACCTTCTCAGTTGTCTTTGGTGTTTGTGGGTTGAAAAGTCTGCTAACTGCTACAGCTCACTGATTCAGGGCGCTAGGGCCTGTTCTGCCCAGCTCCTGGTCTGGTTGGTCCAGGCACAGCCCACGCTGTGCTCTGCTCCCTCTGCTCCCAGCTTCATGCACAATAGACCTTACCCTGCGACCATCCAGGCTGTCCTGGGCTGGAGCCCTGCTTCCCTCTGCTATTTCATGAGTTCTGCAGTTCTTCTCTGTTGTCGTTGGTGTTTGTGGATGGAGAGGTCTGGTAACTGCCACAGCTCACTGATTCAGCATGCTAGGGCCTGTTCCGCCTGGATCCAGGTCTGGTTGGTCCAGGAGCGGCTCATGGTGGGCTCTGCTCCACTCTGCTCCCAGCTCCGTGCGTGATAGACCTTATCCAGCAACCACCCAGGCTGTCCCGGGCTGGACCCCTGCTTCCCTCTGCTATTTCCTGGGTTCTGCAGCTCTAGAATTTGTTCAGAGTTTTTTTTATAGGTTTTTGGAAGGACGTGGTGGGGAGCTCACACAAGTCCCTGCTTTCCAGCTGCCATCTTGGCTCTGCCCTTACAGTCATCATCCTTACAGCATATACATGTTAGCATCCACACATATACATGCATGCATACATACATGTATGTGTGTATTATACCTCTCACATAAATGTATGTGTGTGGTCTATTGTTCTTTAAGGAATTAGAGACCCAAAAGGAACGTATGAACAAAATTAAAGAACAAAAAGTAAATTGAGTCAGCATTAAAAAAAAAACAGATCTCTCCATGTTTCAGAAACAAAATGCTTTCAGACATGATTTATTAGACACTGTTCTTGTTGAATTAATTTACATATATATATGTATGTGTGTATATATGTGCATATACATACTTAATATATATTTATATACATATTTACATCCTGCCCTCTTTCTTTCAACTGGAGCCGGCCTTAAACTTGATGTGCAAGAGGTGAATAGACCAGAACCAATGCTCGTAATGTTTTGGAGTTTGAGTGATGTCCTGCCTATTAAGTCATTTCATACTAGTAAAGGGAGAATAGAATGAAGTGTTTAATAAAAATGTTCATGAACTTCTTCCCCTTTTGCTTGGAATTGCTTCTTTTCCTTTGCTCAGTCACCCTTAGTTCATGCTCAGCATCTGTTTTTTCTGTGAGTTCCTGCCTTTGATTAATTTTCCAGGTAGGTTGCTGGAGGCCCAGAGGAGTTGGGCTGCAGGCTCAGCTGAGCTTCCATCCCGAACGGTCCTGCATCGTTCCCTCTGCTCTGGCCCTTCAGTTCTGCTTTCTTCAGTAAAATCACTTAGATCACTGAGGCAAATATTGGCAACTGCTTATTTTTGAAAATAGCCTTTTACCTTAAAACATATGCCTTTATACAGCACATGTTGAAAGTTTGGGAGAAATTCATTGTTGAGATAGAGCCGAGATTCTTAAGAGAGGGTGGTTCTGTGATTAGATTTCAGGGGGTCCATGAACTTGGATTAGGAAAAATTACATCTTTGGTTTAACATAATTGGTATCCTAAGCATTTTATTTTATACATTTAAACCATGATTCTAAGAAGGGGTCCATAGGCCTCACTAGACTGCCCACGGGGCCTATGGCACAAAATGGTTAAGAACTCCTGTTCTGGAGAGTTCTAAAAACAAGCAGTATTATGCAGTAGTAAGAAGGCTGGATTTGGCCTTAGGTGACATGGATTCTAATCTTGATTCTACCACATTACCTGTACAACACTGGGCAAGTGCTTTTTTTCCACATTTATTCATTTTATTTTAATTTATGTAATAAAATGAGCATTTCCACAACATAGTATAATAAAAAATTATCATACATGAAATGGCAAATCTATTACGTACGATTGGCCATTCCTTTTAAATATATAATAAATTTGTCATGTAAATTTCTTTTTTTTCCCCTGTTTTCTTCCTTCTTCCCCCAGATGGCTACCATTAGACACAAATAGGTATAACACATACACACATATAAATTATTGTATATAAGTGATTAAAGCTCATTATTCATCTATAAAATGAGGGAAAGGATAGATTAAATGATCTCTTGAGTCTCTTCCAGCTCAGAATCTATGATTGTACATTTCAGAAGGTGTCCTGGGACACTGGAGAGAAGAATGTCTTCCCCTCTACAATTGTAAAATTGTTAAGAGAAAGGGCAATTTAATTTTTGTCTTTGAATGCCCAGCACCTAGCCTAGTGTTTTTCATTAAAATATTGGTTGATTAATTGCCATTGCTTCTGTAAAAGTTGGTGCTCCCTGCCCAAACATTTAAAAATGGCTCCCATTCCCAACACTACTATCCTTAGGGTTCTCTTGTTTCAGATAAGGAACTTTTTCATGTTAGAAGGAAAAAGGGAGAGGGGGTCCAGTTGAAATGCAGAAACCACATCTAATATCTCCAGCTACCGTTTGGGTTTTCATTTTTTACTTGAAAAGATTGCCACAGAAAGAACAGAGATTACAGATGCCTAATTACAGCATGTGCCTCTCTATGGCTACAAGTCTGCCCTATGTTTGATTTAGTGTTTCTGAACAGAATGTATACAGCAAGAATTTCATCTCCCAAGACTACTATTACCAGTCAGTCACACCCTTGTGGAAATATTGGGTCAGGCTCCATTTTTAAAAAAAGGATAAATATTTTGCCTCATTCAAAACACTGGTTCTGAAATAGGCTTACAAGTACTCATTTCCTATAGCTCTCTCCTCTTAGATCCAGTGGTGCCTTATTATGGGAACTTTGATGTTGGTTGTCTGACATTTCTGGTAGAAATTTCACAGACCTAAATATACTCATGAAGAATATTTCAATGTCAAGATCATAATAGCAATAAGTCCAATGGGAAGGGGTGGTGACATAGCCCAGATTTTCTCTACCATATTCAAAGGTATGACCTACTGAAAATAACGAGTAGCATCCTGATGACAGAAGCAAGAAAATGACTAATGTTACAATGAAAAGGAAACTGACTTAATTTAGAGGACCTAATTCAGGTTCAGATCCTACCTTTGATAGCTTACAACTCCTGTGACCGCTAACAAGTCACTTAATTTCTCTAGGTCTCAGTTTTTTCATATGTCAAAAGAGGAGGTTGAACTGGTAGTCTCAGTGATGCCTTCAACCTCTAAATCTATGATCCTAAGTTTCTCTTATAAAAGTAGCTGCAAAATGTGTTCCAGTCTGGCAAGATCAGAATCAAAGAATCTCAAAATTGGAAGGAACCAAAGAAGTCTTTTACTTAAATCTATAAAAAAGAAAACTCCTTCTGTAACATACCCAACGTATGGTCATTTACCCTGTACTTGAAGACCCCTAGTGAGGGGGAGCACAGTACCTGAGATTGCCCATTTTATTTGAGATAGCCTGAGTCATTAGAAGGCTACTCCTTTTATCAATTTATTTCTTGGCAACTTCCCTAAACTTGCTATGGCTGTGTTCCTTTTGTTGGCTGTTATATTCCATTACTGATTCTTATCAAACTTGCAGCATCCTAAAATCCTTGGATCTTTTTCAGATGAACTACTTTCTGGCCATGTGTCTTCCATCTTCTACTTGTAAAGTTGATTTTTTGAATCCACATGTAAGACTTTGCTTTTATTCCTGTTAAATTTAATTTTATAGATATGCTCTAACTCAGAGGGGTCAGACCCTAGGGTTGCAAAATCCATAGTGCAGCAGTAACCAGATTAACATATAATTTGAGGATGTTTAGCAAAATAAATAAAAATGCAATACAACATAGAAATTGTTAATTTGTGGTTTTCTAAGTCAATATGCAGCCTGCATGGATTGATTTTCTATTTGAGTATAACACTACTATTCTCAGCAATCTTTGTACATTCTGACTTTAACAACAACCATAACAAGCATTTATATAGTACTTTAAGGGTTATAAAGGGTTTTAAAAATATTATTTTATTTTATCTCTACGTCTGACAGAAAAGTTGTTGATAAAAATATTAAATGCCAATCTCTGCATAACTCTACTAGAAAACTTCTTCCAAGTTGGCATCAAACCATTGATGCCTACTCTTTGGGTCCGGATATTCAACAAATTTCAAATTCATCTAATTCTATTATGGACTAATTTACATCTCTCCAACTTTTCCAGGAAAATAGCATAATCTTTCTAAGCCTCAGTTTTGTCATATACATAATGGGGATAATTATAGTTGCATGTTGTTAGGGTTAAACAAAACAATATGTGTTTTATCAACTCTAGAGAGGTCAGTTATCATCATTAAGGGTTATTAACCATTATTTCACTTTCTATTTATATTTAAGTACTTACTTTCTCAACAGCCCTCCTCCTCAAGACTTTTAAGTTCAAAGACGTCAGTGGCTGTCTTAAGATCCCTCCCAACTCAGATATTTGTAAGTCATACCATTTAGCTCCACATGCCATCCTAGCTTTGTGCCCATTGACGATAGGAAATTGGTTCTATTAGCAATAGTAACAACCAAATATTAAATAAAAAATCACATTTTATGGCTGAAGAACACTTCCCAGGTATCATTTCATTCCATATTTGCAACTTTTAAAGATATGCAGTACAAGAAATCAGAGCCTTTTTGTTGTTGTTAAGTCATTTCAGTCATGTCTGACTTGCTCAGGGTCACACAGCTAGTAAGTATCAGAGGCCAGATTTGAACTCTTTGGTCTTCCTGAGTCTAGGCCAATGATTTATCCACTGTGCCACCCAGCTGCCTCATCATAGCCTTAGGGAAGTCAAGTGACTTGTTTGTCCCCATGGTCAGTGTTCTTTCCATGGTTCCAAATCCTCATTAATTGTAAACTCTTTGACATCAGTGACTATTTCCTGTTTGTCTGTATCCTCAGCATCTAGCCCAGTGACCGGCACATAGTAGGTACTTGATAGTGGCCATGGAATTGAATTGAATTGGGCCTTTGGTTGGTGTTAACTGTTTATTAATATCGAATTATTTTCAGATTCACAATTTTATACCTTGCTTTGACAGACCATATAAAAACCAGTTTAGCAGCATAATAATAACTCACATTTATTTATCATTGTAAAGTTCACAATTTCCTGGGAGATAGGTGCTCCAGATACTATTTTCCACATTTTTACAGATGAGAAAACTGAAGGAAAGTGACTTGCCCACAATCACACAGCTGCTAATTGTCTGAGGTGGGATTTGAAGGCAGATCTCAGTTCAGATCCAGCTCTAACCAGTTAGGCTAGCCTGTCTCTAAAACTTAAAAAAAAAGATGAATGAAATTCTAAATGCATTCTATTATAGTGATATAGTCTCTTGCAGAGTGCAGTATATTGTGGCCAGACAATCACTGTTCAGATCCAGATCTCAAGTGTGCTACTTTACTATCTGTGTAATGGGCCTCAGTTATCTCCTTTGTAAAAATGAGAGGAGGGAGGGGGAGTTGAACTTGGGGATCTTCAAGTTCTCTCTTAAACCTGTGATAGTAATAATAGCTAACATTTATATAGTGTCTACTATGTGCTGGCATTATTATGCTATTATAATTATATGCCAGGCAAGGACAGCTAGGTGGCCCAGTGGATAGAGGGCCAGGCCTGAAGTCAAGAAGACTTATCTTCCTGAGTTCAAATCCAGTTTCAGACATTTACTAGCTGCGTTACCCTAGTCAAATCACTTAACCCTGTTTTGCTCATCTGTATAATGAGCTGGAGAAGGAAATGGCAAACCACTCCAGTATCTTTACCAAGAAAAAACCAAATGGGGTCACAAAGAATCGGATGTCACTGGAAGGTCTGAACAACAGCAAAATAATTCAATTCAACTCAGTAACCATTTGTTAAGCAAGGGTCTGTATTAGGGCATATAAAGATCAGGATGAAAAAACGACCCCAGCCCTTGAGAAGCTCACATTGTATTGGGATATTCAAACATGTACCTATGTAAATAAAAACAGAGTAGCTTCAGTAATGGCTGGTCTTCACTGGTAACATGTCATGGTGCAGCCTATTTTTTCCTACCTTTAGCCTCTCCACTATTCCTTGGATGTCTTAGACCTTTAATTGTGGGGAGATTGTGAGATTTCATGACTCAACAGCCATTCACTGGAATGATATTGGTCTTTAAAAAGATGGATCTTTATATTAGAGTGAAGGTAGGGATTGCTAAAACTTTCTCTTCCCGTTACATGGGGATAATTTTCAAAATATTGACCTCACAGTGATATTGTGAAGAAAGTGGTTTTTATTTTTAACCTTAAATTTCTGGAAGAAGAGCTGATACATGTCTTCTGGAGTTTTTAAATGTCACTGTAATGTGGTGTCTTTAGGGGAAGAGAAGAAACTCAAGTTATACCTAGAGATTTGGCTAGGTCTCAAGATAATATTTGTAGTAACTTGGGCAGAGAAGAACATTCTGTACCTAATGATCTGAAAACATTCATTTATTTTTATTGTCTAATGTTGAGCTTCACAACTATCTTTATCTAACCAGAAATATACAACACTCCATCTTGCTAGTTATGGTTTGCTCTGTGTGACCACTTTTATTTCCCTCAAATGTCCCAATTTTAGTGACTTCTAAGGTTTAGGGGTTTCTGTGTGGGTGGCTTCCCAGGATTAAATTTGCTCTGGAAACTAAATTAAGCTTTTATATGCTGAACAATCTAAATGTTTATTGGAATTTCAAAGATCTCACAAAATTAATAAACATCAGCTTGATCTTTTGGGAAGTGGCCATGACGGCAATTTTGGGCTAAGACTTGCCTTTGTTTGGCACCCACAACTAGAAGACAGGATGCAGTCTATAGCAAATAGGACCATCAGTTGAAGTGGAAAGGGAGGATGTGTAGGGTAGTGAAAAGAACATTAAATTGGGAATCAGAAAATTTAATTCTTATCCTTGTTCTGTCACAAAAATCACTAGGCAGTCCTAGGCAAGTCCCTTCACCTTTCTTGAACTGAGTTTCGTGGATTTCGATGGTCTTTAGCATTCCTTCTAGCTCTAAAATTTCATGGCTCAAAGTTGGTAATATGTAGTCAGGCAGAGACAGACTAGAATTTTATGTTCAGTGCTGGACACCAATTCTAGGAACGGATATTGGTATTGATAAGATGGAGAAGGTCTAGAGTCCATGCCATATGGTGATTTGATGAAGGAATTGGGGATGGTTAGCCTAGAGAAGAGGAGATTGGGGGAAGACTTGTTACTGGTCTTTGAGTCTTTGTAGGACTTGCTGAAAGACTGAGAAGCAAAGTGAAGGGGCCCTGGGATTTATCACCTCCCTATTCTCAGAAGTTGTCTATTTGCCTGTCTATTCCTTTCTTTATGTATAGATTCAGTTTATGTATCTAGAGAACACCTAGAAAGGAAGCCCCCTCCATTGACATAGATTAGCACTTGCTCTGCAGTTAATAGGTTTAGACAGTTGTCTGGGGACACGGAGAGTTAAATCATGTCTTATAGCCAGTTTGCTTTAGAAATAGAACTTGATTCCAGACCTGACTTTCTGGGTTAACTCTCTTAGTACTACGATACAGCAGCCACTCATACCTCTCATAATGCAGTCCCAAAATTATGTTCGTTTTTCTGTGTGTCAAAAAAAAAATCAGCACCTCCAAGGTAATATTTTTCTCCATTTCAACCTCCAATCCAACTTTTGAATACCCTGGCCTCTTGGTTCCTTAAATCTTCTCAATTCTCATGACCTCCATAATCAGGTTGGTCTAGCCATGATGAGCTCATGGTCATACCTAGACAACTATCCATTTCCATGAACTAAATTTGCTCCAGATGTCAGAATTCACTGGGTGCTAGATACCTGGGAGGCATTAGCCTATTCTTGTATTTTTTTTATACTTAAAAGCCAGAAGTTTATAAAGGGTGGAGCTTAACCCAAGGCAATGATTCCTAATGGAGGAATTTTGAGGTGCTTAAGCCCTTGGACAAAAGAGATGCTATAGGTTGTTTTTTTTTTTTTGGTTTGTTTGTTTTGGGACAGGAGGAGAGAGAAAGGAATCATCCTGGAACCCTTCATTTACCTAATTACTCCGCCATGAAGTGAGACTTGTAGATGATTTGTGGTTGAGAAGAGATGGTAAAATCATTCCATGAAGGATCTATTGATTTCTTTCCCTCTCTCCTTCACTCCCTCCCTCTCTTCTTTTCTTCCTTCCCTCCTTCCTTCCCTGCCTCCTTTTCCTCCTTCCCTCCTTCCTTCCCTCCCTCCCTTCCTTTCCTCCTTTGCTCTTTTCTTCTTCCATCCCTATAAAGGCCCTGCAGTATAGTGGGTAAAGTCCTAGGGGTAGAGGTGAAGTCTAAAAGACCTGAGATCAAACCAACCCCCCCCAACACACTCTTACTAGCTGTGAGACCCTGAGCAATCAGCTTAACCATGTCTATTAAGTGATAAATTGGATCTATGGGAGAAGGGAATTTTGCCCTCTTGCATCCCACCACCACTAATCCTTCCTGTATTCATATATTGCCTTTTTGTGATTTATCCTCTTATTGCTGTTCCAAAGCCTTTCAAACCAAATAACATTCATCTGTTTTACAATCAGGAAAATGTTGGGAAGCCCAAGGATTAAGTCAACAGAAATTTTAAAAAATAGTGTGTAACCAACCTCTTCAAATCAGGCCAAATAACAGTTAATAGAAAAGAATTCTGTCTTGCTCTCCTTATTGAATTTTCAATAATTTGGTAGCATTGTGTCACTTATTCCATTGCATATTTTCTAACATTTCCTTTCTATTCCATTGTTTCCTTGGATACTTATTACCTCGAGCCAAATTTTCATCCTTTTGTGTTCTCTGGGACAGCTCCTATAGAGAAGGGGGAGGGGTTGTTTTACTACAGAGAATCACATTTGCAATGATTATATATAAAGAAAATGGAAAACATACCCCAGCCAACTCCTTCACATGAAGTAGATACTTACATCTTAAATGATTTAATAGATGGGACGTAAGCCCCTCTGTGTCATGCACCAATCCCCCCATAGCATGCATTAACTTTCCCCACTCAGACTCTCCAAGTTATGGGAATTTAGTCTCATTTATGTATATGCCCACCCATTGTAAATGATATATTCTTCATTTCCCAGTTGTTTTTCCTCTTCAGATAACAATAAAAAAGCCCACTTATTTCAAAATAAAGCTTTCTTTTTTCTAACTCTCTTGAAACTTTAAGGTTTGGCTTCATTAATAATATCTTGTAGACATCTTACATTCAACATATCAAAAACTGAACCCCTCCCCTTGCCTGCCCTTCCCCCTTTTCAACTTCTCCATTATTGTCAAAGGTACCACTATTCTCCCAGTCCCCTACATTCACAATCTAGATCTGCTGGACTTCTCATTTTCATATCCAATCAATTGTCAAGACCTGTCAATTATACTTTTGTACCATCTCTCAGATATGCCCCCTTCTCTCCTCAGAGACTTCCACAAGTCTGATGCTGGTCCTCATCTCACACCTGGACTATTGTAATAGACTGCTGCTTGGTCTACCTGCCTCAAGTTTTTCCAGTCTACTCTCTGCACAACTGCCAAAGTGCTTTACCTAAAGAGCAGGTCCAACCATGTCATCTCCCTACTCGATAAACTCCAGCGGTTCCCTGTCATGCCCAGGATCAAATATAAAATTCTCTGTTTGACATACAAAGCCCTTTATAACCTGGTTTCCCCACCCCTGCACCTTTCCAGTCTTCTTAGTTCCTACACTGCACCATGTACTTAATCTTTGACCCAGTAACACTGCCTCCTTGTTGTTCCTTATACAAGACACTCCATCTTCTGACTCTAGGAAATTTCACTGGCTGTCCACCATGCCCAGAATGCTCTCCCCCCTCATCTTTGCCTCCTGTCTTCCATGGCTTCCTTCAAGTCCTGCTAACATCTCATCTTCTCTAGGAAGCATTTTCAGTCTTTCTTGATTCTTCTGCCTTGTCTGTTGATCATTTTCAATTTATCCTGTGTATAGCTTGTTTGCAAATACCTATTTACATGTTGTCTCCCCCACTAGATTGTGAGCCCCTTGAGGTCAGGGACTATCACTTTTCTTTGTAAACTCAGTGCTTAGCACAGCACCTGGCACATAGCAGGCACTTAATAAATATTTATTAACTGTCAATAGAGAATGTGTATTTTTACTAACTTTACCTTAATTTAGTTTGATTAAAAAGTTAAATCTGGTAGGGGCTGGGAAGAGCCCTTTTGACTAGGATAAATAATAGGGTCATCTAAGTTAGAAGGAATCTTAGAGGTCATATAGAACTAACCCCCTCCTTTTACAGATGAGCAAACTGAGGTCCAGAATTATTGGGTTGCTTAAGGTTAACACAGGTGGTAAGCAGAGGAAGGATTTGAACTTAGGTCCCATCACTTCAAATGCAGAACACTGCCCACTGTTCACCATAATTTAGGGTCTCTGACTGCCCCTTAAGGTTTGCCTTTTTCTGAGTTGGGTGATGACCCTGGATATGTCTAGGCTTGGAAGCTACTTTATAAATTTGAAAGGTCTGGAGGGAATTGTTTGGACAATGAGGTAAAATGTAAAATGTTTAATTAGTGATAGTGCAAACTGGTTTATATTATATATCAGCTCCCTAGAAGATTCTAATACTAATTATGAGTTAAGCTACTGAATCCTTTTTGAAGTTGTCATATTAATATACACTTTGTGTCTTTTGTGTTTAGCATTTGTTTTGTGTGTAGGAATAAATTATCCATCACATACCTGATTTATATTGCACAGAATGTCTTTTTAAAAAATTAATTTTATTTTTATTAAATGTGTTTTTACTTTATTTGAGGAACACCACATGTGAGCCATGGAATGTGAATAGAAAGGCTAGTATGTGCTACTGGGGGTGTAAATAGAAAATAGAAAACAGTCTGCTCCCAAGGAGCTCACATTCCCAATGGGGGCAACACTAAATCAAGTATTTATGTTTAATTTATGTCTAGACAGTGGAAGATGGGAAATGCAGGTAGTGCATAGGTAGAAAGTATAACAGGACATATGGAAAAGCCTGTGGTGATCAATGACAGGACAGATGGTTTAACCAAAAAGGGTTAGAGTAGAATGAGATCCTGGGATATCTCTATTAGAGGTAGGGATGTGGAGATCAGTAGCCAGGTGATAGTGGTTTTCTTGGCTAATAGGAACTACATAATGAGACAATGAAGGTTGGTTGGTGAAAGGAAAGGTTTCCTTTCATGGTTCCCTTCAGTGGCAAAAAGTGGTGATGGCTTAACTTAAGCTTTTTATAAGTAAATTTGTCCCAAGGTGCTGAGGTGGGGCTTTAACTAGCAGAACAGTGTGAGAGTGGGGAGCTCAACTCCCACTCATTAGAGGCCAAGTTCTATGGCACTGAACCTAGTCCGGACTGCATATCTGGCTACAGAACAAGAAATGGGTACAATAACCCAAGCCCTGTGGGGCCAGTAGAAGTTCCATAATGTTATACTTTCCTTATGTGTTTTGTTGTTGTTGTTTTGGGGGGTGAGGTAGGGAAGGTAGGAGAGAGTAGGCCTGAGTAACTTGAATAACTATATCCAGATGTCCAAGGGGAATCTTGGTGGGGTGAGAGACAATTTGTAATAATCACAATAGCTGACACTTATATATGTCTCTAAGGTTTCCTTTGTATACATTACATAATCCATTTGATTCTCACTACAACTCCATGAAGTGGATTCTATTATTAGGGTCCCCATTTCACAGATGAGGAAATTGAGGCATAGAAAGTTTAAATGACTTGTTCAGTGTCACTCAATTAGGGAGACTGAGGCAGGATTTGAATTCAGGTATTCCTGACTCTATGTCCTTTGCTCTACCCTCTGTGTCACCTACATGCCGATTTGAGTCCCATAGGGAGGACTAATGTGGGTAGGAAGTATATAACCTTATCATAGAAGAGAGACATACCAACTGTGATGTCATTATAAAACCAACATGGATGCAGGAAGAGAGGTCTATTATACAGTACAAGAGCTGATGTGCCTCCAGACTCAGGGAGACCTTTTATGTGTGACCCTGGGGCCACAATGGGTGCTGCAGTACAAAGGAAGCCACTCTGGGCTGAGAGTCCATTTTGAAATGTAAACATGTTCTTCCAAGACAGTTTCTGTGTTAATTTTTTCCCCCTGGGTCATGATAAAGAACTGGTCCCCTGGGAAAGGAAATGAAGGCCATCTGTTGGTAAATGAGGAGCATTGCAGATAGAGAAACACAAAGTAGCATCCACCCCGGATGATTCCTGGCAATATCTATATTGGGCTAAAGAGATCTGAAGGCATATCAGGGCAGGATTATAAAAAACAGTTTGAGACAGGATACAGTGAGGAATTTCCATAAGGAAAGCTTCAGGGCAGTGAAAGGAATGAGCAGCAGGTAGCAGCACGTGGGACTATCGGTTGGAAACTCTGGAAGAGTTTGTCACAAGGAGAAAAAAAAATCAGTGCTAGATGGAGTTTTGTTATCTATCTCTATATGTCTTATATCCCACCAGTATAATGTAAATCATTTGCGGGCAGGGAGTGGTTCATTTCTGTTTTGGGATCCTAGGTGCTAAGCTTAGTGCCTGCCTCTATGTTGTTCAGTCATTTCACTCATGTCTGCCTCTTTGTGACCCCATTTGGTATTTTCTTGGCAAATTTGTTTGCCATTTTCTTCTCTAGATCATTTTACAGATGAGGAAATTGTGGCAAATAAGGTTAAGTGACTTGCCCGGGGTCACTCAGCTAGTAAGTGCCTCAGGCTGGATTTGAGCTCTGGAAGATGAGTCTTACTGACTCCAGGCCTCTCTATCCACTGCCTACAGTAGACACTTAATAAATATTTGTGTAATTAATGGTGTTGAGGAGGCAAGTACCAATGGGGAAGAGTCACCTCCAGGCACTGCCTATCCAGAGCGGTATTGTAAGTGACTGAAACTATACTGGTTTTTTGGTAGGACTCTTGTATACTGGTATGCATAATGATTTCCAGTGAGTTGTGATAAGGGGCCTATTGGTTTCACTTAACTCCCCAATCAGAGGTTGGTGAACTATGAGAGCCAAATTGCCTATTTTTTTTTTTT
>JAQQSZ010005597.1:0-13831 GCA_028646595.1 Phalanger gymnotis | reverse complement strand
GGAGATAAATGCATACAAAAGTCTTAAAATGTTTAATGTGCTCTACAAATATGAGGCAATTTTATGAGATTTAGAGAAATCTAACCGTGTTGGCTAGAATATAGCGCTAATAAGGCAAGATCAGAGGCTGGATCTCCTCATGTCAGTAACTTTGACTCTGCTCCCTGGCCAGAGATTGAATCCTAACTTTTGCTAGTGACTTTGCAAATATTCTAATCTAGGGGCCTGGCCAGGCACTTATGAGTAGAGTAAAGTAGCTCTGTGTTTAAGCTAGAGGGGTGGAGGGAACCTGGGTTTGAGGTCTGCCACTTACTAAGCCACATGACCTTAATCAAATCATAGAACCTGAGTTTCACTTCCCTCATCTGTAAAATTGAATTGTAATGTCTTCACTATCCATAGGACTAGACTGTCATGAGATCAGAGGAGGTAGCAACTCATGCTGAATATAATCTGTAACATGTAAAGGGCACAACTGTAAAGGGCAGTGAACAGACCTTCAAAGACATACCTGAGACACCTTGACAAACTGCAAGGCGCACTGTCCCACCAATAAAGATGTAAAAGTGTCATGTAGGACTTAGCCAGCAACAGGTCTACAAGTCTCTATGCAATGCTAGTTTGGAGGGACACAATGGAATGGGAGAGCCAGAGTGATACAGTAACAATATTCTACTTTGTTAGAAGACAGGATTCCTTTCTGCCCTTTTTATTAATTCAGGAGACCCATTTAAAACCACTCCAAGACTCTAGATGATGCTAGGTTTTCTCCTGTTAAAGATTTCTGATGTTTTTTTTTAATAGGCGTGTCTGTGTATACACGAGCATCTGTCATCTATCTACCTATCACACACACACACACACTTCACTGTCACTTCATAATGGTACCACCCCCAAAGAAAAGATTATCTCTTTATGCTGTATCCACCAGCCACCACCTCTGCACCAGGAGAGAAGAAGCATGCTTTACCTACAGTGATGACGATGATTTTTTAATTGATTACTCAAGTACAGTAGCTTACATTAAAGTATCTCTTTTTTTTTCTATAAAAGGGATACTTCAAGCAGGATCAGATTTGGTGGTTAATCAATTCAACATGTACTTATTTCCCCTGCCCCCAATTAATTTTTGTTCTTTAGTCATATCCAACTCTTCCTGATCCCATTTGAGGTTTTCTGAGCAAAGATATTGTAGTAGTTTGCCATTTCCTTGTCCAACTCATTTATACAGATGAAGAAACTGAGGAAAACAGGGTTAAGTGACTCTCCCAGGGTCACATAGCTAGTAAGTGTCTGTGGCCAGATCTGAACTCAGGAAAATGAGTCTTCCTGACTCTTTTCATTTATTCCTCAATGAGAGAAACCTGTTTCCTTCTTTTTTCTTAGACCAAAATTGATTATTGTAATTAATCTGAGTTTGGTAGCATTTTACTGCTGTTTTAATTTACATTTTTGTAGGCATTGTGAGTATGATTTTTTTGGATTGTCTTAATATACTCTGCATCAACTAATACAAGTTTTCCCATGGTTCTCTGAATTCCTCATATTCAGCACTTCTCATGTTGTTCAGCCACTTTCCAGTCAGTGAGCATGTGCCCACATTCCTTTTTTTTCCCCTACCAAATGCAGGGTCTTGTTGCGTATGAAAAATGACAATTTTTTGCCTTCATATAGATTACAACCAGCTAGGAAGAATACAACATGTACAAAAACAGAACTAGAAATGATAAAGACAGTAAAAAACAGTACCTACTGGAAGCAAGGAGTGGAATGTTTGGGAGAAAATTTAGGATGACAAGATGGGGGGAAATAAGAGAAGGCTTCATGGAGGAGGTAGCATCTTAATTGAGTCTTATAGGAAGAAAAGGGTTTCAACAGGGTGAAATGAGGGAAGACCATGGTTTGCCTGAATGCATGGAGGTGAAAGATGGCAGGAGATCAGAGAAAGCCTGGAAGTTCCAATTTGACTGGAAAAGAATATGCACGAAGGGAAGTCACATGAAATAATGCTGGAACAGTAGGGAGGAACCGGTGGGTTGGATGAGTTTAAGTGCCAGCCCAAGGAGTTATTCATTTTCATTTGAAATAGTACAAGGGTGGGGAACCTGCAGCCTTGAGGCCACACATGGCCCTCTAGGTCCTCAAGTGCAGCCCATTTCAAAGGGCCCAACTTGATTGAGGACCTAGAGGACCACGTGTGGCCTCAGGATTGAAAGTCCCGTCGTTGTCGTGCCCCCCCCCCCGGCATAGCAGAACTCCCCTTTCAGTAAGGAAGAAAGGAGTTAAACTTCCACTTTAGAAATCTACTAGTAGTGTGACCCTGGGCAATTCACTTAATTTCTCAGTGCTCCAGGCAACTCTCTAAGGCTATAAATCGCAGAGAAGTTGCTGACCCACTAGATAAAGGAAGTCTCCTAAATCTAAGAAATCACAGGCTCAGTTCCTATTCCTATTTACATGAATGAATAAATGAATGAAGAAAAAACCATTTATGCTAAGTGCCCACCAGATACAAAATCAAAAGCAAGATAGTCACAGCCCACATACTAAAGGGGGTAGTCAACACAAAGAAGGGAGTGGTGGCAAGGAAAGGGGATTCTGCTTTGAGGAGTCAAAGAGGTGATGACTAGAGCAGTTGTTTGACACTCCTTTTCCAGAGGCAATAGTAATATATATATAGATTTGGAACATCCAGGCAAAGACGTTCAGGAGGAAGGTGGTGCCAGGGAGTGCTGGGCAAAGTGACTTAGCTTCTGGAAATAGGGTTCAAAGGGCAAAGGAGCAGCAGGTGGAAGGATAGAAAATGGCTGCGACACTTAGAGGAGGCTGCAAAGACCCTTACCAGCTGAGTGGACCCTCTTTTTTTTTCTCAATTTAATTCAATTCAATTAAACAAGAATTTACAAAGTATCTACTACATGCTGGGCACTGCACTGCATGGAGATTATTAGCACCCTCTTCCAAGACTCTCTAGCACCAACCACAGTATCTGGCACATGATGAGTAGAACTAACAAATTCCCTGCCTGGTTTCATTATTTGAATTTGCATTGCATGTTTCCATTGGATTGGAACCAATTACCATATTTTACATAACTATAACTTTGAATAGTAAGTAAAAATTCAAATACATGAGACCACTTCAAGAAATTCCACATTCATACTAATCTGGACCTAGCTGTAGTAGATACTTAAGATACAGAGACAATAGCTAGTTAACTAGGAGCTATATAATACTTTAAGGTTTGCAAAGCACTTTATGTATGTTATTTGATCTTCAAAACAGACCCAGCAAGGTAGGTGCTATTGTTGACACCATTTCACAGATGAGGAAATTGAGTCAGAGATTGCTGACATGCCAGGGTTAAACTGCCAGCAAGTATCAGATGCTAGATTTGAACTCAGGTCTCCCTAACTAGGTGTTACAGTGGACAGAACACCAGGCCTGGAGTCAGGAAGTTCAAATCCAGCGTCAGACACTTACTAGCTGTATGAACCTGGGTAAGTCGCTTAACCCTATTTGCCTCAGTTTCCTCATCTAAGGAATGGAGTAAATTGGAGAAATTGGAGTTATTATTAACACCTACCTTCCCAGTGTTGTTGCCAAGCTTAAGGCATCATACACATGCTAGTGATAATAATGATGATTTACTCTTTCTAATTTTCCTTTAATATTTCCATGGATCTATGCTCTCATCAACATGAGTACTCCCTCCAGGGCAGATCAAACAACTCATCTATTCCTTATTCTCTGTGATTCTCACCCATATCATTCAATACATCCTCTATGGGGGAAATCTAAACAATGAGTCAAAAGCATGGATACCAGAGGTATAGTCAAGGTACCCACTACTTGTTTAAATCTATATTTCCTAGGCAATAACTTGGATGGGCATTGCTCATGAACAATGGGTCATCTGGACCCAGAGACGAAAATAGTACAAGAGTAAATTGTATTGCATTCAAGAAAATGTCCAAGTCCTTTCACTCATCCCTAGCTACATACACATACACTCTCCCAGATATTTTGTGTCTCAATCTCGTTCTCTCTCTCTCTCTCCCTCCCTCCCTCACCCTCTCAAATGTGCATCTCCTTAATATCAATATTCTCCCACTGATGCTATATGGTAAAGAATTATAAGGCACTATAAACTCCAAACAAGCAAAATTGTAAGGAACCCAAAATGTGATGGAGAACACTCATGGGGTGTGTTACATAAGCTGTAGCATATTACTGAAGATGATGTGGGCAGGATGTGGCAGATACCATATTTAAGATTTGTTTTGCAAAGAATAAAAATATTTTGCATCAGACAAGGCCAAGAGCAGCAGTGCTTATAAGATCAAATGACAGAAGTTCCAAACGTAGAGTCTACAGAATTCATCCTCCATATTTTTATGTTCTGATGGCAAAGGGCAAGAAGAGAGAAATGACCAAATTAGCATGGACAAAGACCGATCGTCCAGCAATCCTGTTTGCCACCTCTTTTCTAGTTCAGCACCAGTGCAATATTGCTGACTATTTCTCTTTTCAATGACTTTGACAAATGGCAAGGGAAAAAAAAGTGATTTCTGGTTATGTCACACTTCAATGAATAGAAACACTCAGACTCAAGAAAGAAAGAGAGACAAGACTTAGTTGAAAAAACAAATGGATACAAATTTGGCTACAGAAAATTTTGGGAGTTGAACTAGGATGGCAACATTGGATAATGAGGAAGGACAATGGATTTGAAGTCAGAGAACCTTGCTGTTTTTCCTTTTGGAGGGCTTCTCAGCACTAAGGAAATCAAATGCCTTTGATGATTTGCTTAAGTCATAAGAAAGCCTAAGTCACAGGAGTTTGAGGCCAATGGTCGTGACGTCCTCTGACCCTGATGAAGGGTACATATGCTCTGAGGTTAGCATTTTGCTTTGGAGGCTCACTCACTGGAAGAATGTTCCTGCGGTTTGACCAGACAAGACTCTGGGTAGCTGTTAAGGAGCCCCCCCACCCCCACCCCAGCTTTGAAAACCCAGATGTTGGTGCTTCTCTCTCTGGTAACTATGTATATATTGCCATGGATAGACAGAAGTCCTGTCTGTTGGTTTGTGCTATTTGCTCTGTTTGTATAATTTCTGCTTGTAATTTCTATTTGTGTTTTCTCTGAAGTTAAGGGTGCTGACTTTTTCCCCTGAACTAAGTGAATGATATATGTATGTTTAATTAAAGTGAGATTGTAAACCCCTTAAAGTTGCTTTCCTTAGAAAAACAGGTCAAAGAACCTGTGCTGGCAGCCCTCCTGTGTGCTGGTGTTGTTGGCATCTCCACAGCAGCTGCTAGCAACATCGTTGTTACATTTGTGCAGACAAATTCATAAGATTGTTAGGGGAGAAGTACTTTGTAAGCCTTAAAATGGCCCATAACATGCTGCATACTCCCAGGATAATATCCTATATTTCTTGTATCCACACTTCTTGAGGGCAGACTCTGAAAGATCAAAATACAGGGGTTTTTTGCTTTTTTTTTTGGTGGAGGGGGAGAATACTCCCAAACTTGCAGCCCTTCCTCCCTCAACAAAACCATGTAGAAATGAACAGAAATGAAACTTTCAGTTGTATGTGACTATGTTAAAAGAATACTACTCCATGCCGAAGAAATCACAAGCAATGACTTAGAAACTTGCTGGTACCTTGAACTATACTCAGAAAAGCTATAACAATCACAACTGTTTTATAGTCTTAGCTGTTGCAATTCCATTTAGAATCAATCAGGGAGACACAAACTGAACTCTCTCCCCAGGAATGCTGTAGGATCAGTAATCACAGAGCTGGAAATGAACTTGGTCCAGTGGAAAGCAAAGGACAGGATTTTCAAACTCATTTAAATATGTTGCCTGGGAAACTTATCTAAGTGGACAATCTATAACCAGCTTAGCAGCATATTCAGAGGCAAATCTTTAGAAAGAGCTTCCCTACCTTTTCCACAGTGGGCAGTTAGCTCCTGCCTCTCACAATCCTGCTCCCCAACCTCCCCACCCCCCCAACATTGAGAATCAGATGAGTGAAAAACTTCATGTTGTAGCTTGGGAATAATAAGCAGGTAGCCACTCGAAGAAATGAAATGCAATGTCACGTTCAAGCTCCACAGAGAATTAAAGAGCCCCACAGAAAATACAGTCTTCTCTTAGCAGCTGTATTGTGCTTGTGACACTGAGATTTGCATTAACAAGGAGGGGAATAACAGGGATGGGAGGGAGATGTCAGGAGATCAAGAAAGAGTGGCCATCCAGAGCCCTAGGACAACCAGTCATTGAAAAACAACTGGAGCTTACTGATGGATAGCCACTTAACAGGGGCATGAATTAATAGATGGCTCTATTTCCTCCTGGGAAAGGTTATAATTCTGGGCAAATAATTTCAGAAGAGTTGTTCTTATGAGGGATGAGTTGACCATACCACCAAAATCTATCATCTCATTATGACCCAGCCTTTTCTGGCTTCTCTCCACCCCCGCTTCCAAAATTACATTGTGTTTATTTTGTATTTTTTGGTACTTATATGTTCATATGTTGTCTCCCTCCCACTACAGAATATGAGTTCTTGAGGGCAAAGTCTCTCTTTTGTCTTTGTATTCCTTAAAAAATGTGCCTGGCACATAGTGGGCACTTAATAAATGCTTCTTGACTGATCTGGAATTAACAAAGTAGCCTCTATTCCCTGCTACAACCCCACAGGGTATATAGTGCCAATATTTTGCATAAATGAAGATATTGGGGCTCAGGGCCACACTGCTAGTGGGTGTCACATATGTGACCAGCTCCTCTGAGTCTTAAGACCAAAGATCTTTCCATGACTGTATTCTTTTTTTATTTTGCTGGCAGACTTAATCAACTTAAATCATTGATGTGGTATCAAATTCAATCAACAATCTTCCCCTAAACTATTTCTTATGGCACTGAATTAATTTACAAAATATCCTCCCACCCACCCAAATTGGGGGGGATGGGGGGACACAATCAAGACAGAGGTGTGGGCACTGGGTTTTGAGCTATCCCAGAGGCAGACCCCCTCACAATTTTTCCTCTGCATTTTCCAGCGGGGCACAAACAGAGGCAGCGGGTAAGGGCAGACAATAGGCAGATTTCACATATATGAGATTTGTTTCCAGTTTTGACATTTTAGGGTCCTCAGCTATGAACACAAAGGCCCCTGTGAAATGCAACCACTCAGAATCAGACAGCTCTTGGGGCAGGGCAGCCACAAGGATTAGAGATCAAAAGCTTGTGCCTGTTCCCGGGTCCTGGAGTTATTCTTTTGTACAGTAAATTGCATACAGTGATGGGGAAAGAGATTAATCTATCCCCTGAGAACCAGGTGTCTCCTGAACACAGACAGCAAATAAGGGTGGTGTGGAGGGGATGAAGAATGGGCAGTTGTCTCATGTCCTCCCCAATTCACATGCCTATTTCCCTGTAATTATTTCTGGATGAGGGTTTGTGTGCTGGAGACAGATGTCCTTTCTATCTACGGGATCATATCTGGCACTACAATAATGCTTCTCCTCCAGCCTTCTTTGAATAGGAAGTAGAGGGTTAAGATCCATACTTCCACAAGACACAAACCCCCTCCTCCCTGTACCTGGAATTAAACTGGCCAGGCTCCATCCCCACCTATCCAACCTGAGCAATAGAGGTTCTCCTGGGAGTGTGAAGGATAGAAAGATTAAGTAAGACACGTTATGGTCAATCTTCCTGATTCAGTTATGTGAGAGGGGAGCCAATGGGCTGTAGGATAATAGGGGCATGGAGGTAATGGATACAAAAGTATGTGTGATCTTCATGGAGTCACACAACCTTTCTAGGTATCAGGAATTCTCCCATACAAAACAAAAAAATTAAGCAGAATCCAGAAGAACGTATATGACGTCCTCCTTCCAAATAACCTTCATTGAAAGAAATAAGAATTCTGATAAATCCTGGATCATCCCTAAGCCCCCTTCCAAATTGAACATCCTATGCTCTCTATTGTAACGTGAACACTTCCAGCTCTGAAATTCTGGAAAGTCACATGTTAGGTTGGGTTCTAAGCAGGGACTGGAACTCCAGGTCTACTAACTAGCTCGCAATTCCGCCCTCTTGCCACCACATTATGCTGCATTCTCAACTAACCTTTGTGAAAACAGTCAATTAGGCATTCCAAGGTACATCGACCAAACATACTGACCTTTCAGGTTGCTTTCAGTTGGCTGTCCCTAATTTTGATTAAAGATGCTTTTAGTTCTGCAACTGAACCACTAATAGAGACTCAAGAAATCCAAGTTAAGGTCAAAATTAAGTGAGCAGAGAGAGCGGCCCTATAGTTACGAAGATCTGGGTCCAACTATTCCCATTGACTTATCATGGCCAGCTTACTTAACCTTTTACTATCTGCAGGCAAATCTTTAAAACCCACAAGATGCAAAGCAGATGCCTGCCAATTCCTCACTGGGAATTCCCAATACAAATGTGAAACTCCAGTTCAGTAATGACCATTCTAGCCTCAAGGGTTTCTTTGGAAAACTGGATGTGTTATGTTCAGGATGCTGCTTAGAGTAAGTAGATGGCTTCTGAGGTCTCTTCTAATTCTGATATTCTGTAATCCTAACCCACTCATTTTGGACCCTCACCATCTATGGATAGAATTAGTCATTTGCAATAGTAAACCACTCTTCTTTCTACTGAACTAACTTCAAAAGCTAGAAGCTATTAGTTGCTATTTAGAGAGGAAGCACTGCTCTCTCTAGTTCAAGAATCAGTCTTGAAGCCAAGAAGATTGGGTTTAAATCCTGCCTCTAATACATGGTGTTATGGGCAAAGGTAATGTCTGAGATAAGTTGTCAACGGGCTCAGTGTTGAGTTTCCACCCTGGTATTTTCCCCACGAGTGAAATAACTTTTCCAGACCACAACCACCACCCCGCCTTTCTCCCCCCCCCCCCATTCTCCATCTCCTCTGGCCCAGGCAAAAAAAAAAAATAGCTTTGTGGCAGTAAAAATGCTGCCTTACAGATTCATTATCCACCCATCTGTGTGGTTCTTGGGTGCCAAAGCCCATTCACTGTGACTTCTAGAAATGGACATCTGGAGACAGGCATAGTCTAGGGTTCTGAACCCAAGGAGTCCATATAAGTAGAGAACATCCTGGAAATAGGGGCGCTTATATGGGGCATTCAGAGACAGATGGCAAAACTATCACTTGACAGCCAAGCATTTGAAAACATACACAGAGTAACTATCCCTAAGATCAGGTTTTGGAATCACCAGGGCAAAGGAGTCCACGTTTCAACGGTGATCATGTAATACCGGAAGTTTTTGAAGAATGATGCAATTTCAAGATGAGTACAAATCTATCTCTTTTTTAAAGCCTCCCCTTGACTGCATAAAGCCCGCTGACTTCTTCCTTCCCCCATGGCTGCTTATACTTATTACATTACTAAATACTTATTGATTAGGACCTGCTTATGACATAATTGCCTGAAGTTGTTTCCTAATGGTTATATGTATGTTACTCTTAACTCCACAGACTGGAAATACCTTGAGGGAAAAGATAATTTCTTATTATAGTGTTCCCCCTAATGTCCAGTATAGGATTAAGCTATTGCTCAGTTATTGCTTAATTAATCTCATCTAGTCATTAGTCAATTGTTCAATGAATATTTACTACATACTTGACCTTATCCTAAGTGGGGAGGAGTGAGGGGGAGGGGGAAGGAATCCTAATACAACACAGTCCCTGTCCTCAAGAAGCTCAAATTTTAGTAGTCATCTATTAGATATTCTATTACAAATATAATAATATGTAATATATTAGATATTTCTATTAGAAATCAATGCAGGATGTTTCCAAAGTCTTTGTTTGATTTTAAACTTTTAAATGAATTTTTAAAAGTTACTATGTGCACAAAGACATAGCGAAGTATATATTAACTATATTAAAAACAAAATAAAAACTACATGAGACATAAAAGTGCTCGGATAGTTCAGAGAAGGAAGAAATCAATGACAGTGTTAGAAAATGGGAAAAGGCTGCATTGAAGAGGAGAGGGTGGCATTTGATATGGATCTTGAAGAATAGATAGAATTTTAATCTAAATAGGTGTGTGGTGGGTGGGTCATGATGGTAGGAATCCAAATTGTAAAAGAGTTTGTGTTCCATAAATGAGGAATTTGGTAGAGACACTGAATATGTGCAAAAAAGTGTTATGAAATAAGACCAGAAAATCAGCTTGTGGATGGCCTTGAACACCAGAAGAAGGAGTCTAGCATTTATTAAACAGGAAATAGAAAGCTAGTAAAGATTTAAAGTAGGGCAGGATTGGAAAACTGTTGAACAAAACAAACTTAGGCCATTGAGTTAGCCAAAAATCTCCTCCTCCCACTCCTCTCTAGGGGGAATTCAACCACTCATCTTTGGAATTCTACCTTGGGGTTGATTCCTGATTGATGAATGAGTACAAACTCCCAAAACCCTTTATATCTATCTAGTGGGTCAGATCAAGTTTCCTTTCTATTCCAGCCATCTTGCCATGGCCTGCTGCCCCAGGAAAACCACCACTCAGACAGCCTCCATAGCTGGCTCCGGGAACAATAACCATTTCAATTTCTCAGATCAAAACTCCAATCCCTGTGAAACACTCGCCCATGAGTTGTTCAGCTGTTTCAGTTGTGTCTGACTCTTTGTGACCCAGTTTGGGGTTTTCTTGCAAAGATACTTGAGTGGCCTGCCATTTCCTTCTCTAGCTTATTTTACAGATGAAGAAACTGAGGCAAACAGGTTTAAGTGACTTGTTATATAGCTAGCAAGTTTCTGAAGCCAGATTTGAACTCATGAAGTTGAGTCCACCTGATTCCAAGCCCACTGCTACCCACTGCACTGTGTAGCTGCCTTAGTGTTACCTTTCCCCATTCAAATGTAACTTGAGGACTTGCATTCTAACTTTTGTACTTGTCTCTTGATACACACACACCCCTCAGTGCCCAGCATGGCGCCTAGTATACAGTAGTATATGGTAGTAACTGTTTCTCTTTTGACCAGCAATCCTGAGAGTCTTCCACTCCCAGTTTGATTTTTTTTAATTTCTATTTTTCTAATTAAAGGGGCTTGACTCACTTTTTAAAGAGGCCATTCAAAATGAGAACCTCAAAAGACCTTAGCCTAAAAGATCCAGGGTCTCCCCCATTGCATCCTGGGTCATCTCCAGTTGTTCTGATGAATATCTGGCAACTGGACCCAGATGGCTCTGTAAAAGAAAGTGAGGTTGGGGCAGCTAGGTGGCGCAGTAAGTAGAGCACCGTCCCTTAAGTCTGGAGGACCTGAGTTCAAATTTGGCCTCAGATATTTGACACTTACTAGCTATGTGACCTTGGGCAAGTCACTTAACCCCAATTGCCCTGCCTTCCTCCCCAGGAAAAAAAAACCGTCAAAAAAAAAAAAAAAGTGAGGCTGATGACCTTGCACAGCCCTCCCTCACTCAAATCAAAGTCAGCTGCAAATCATGTCATCATTTCCCTAACGTCATGGTCCTCTTCAAAAATGAAGGACCAAACACAGCATAGTATACATTAGTGTCTTTTCATTAATTTCTTTCAAGCTGACTGATAGCAAGAGTTGGCATTTACATAGAGTTTTAAGTTTTACAAAGCACTTTACATAATAATAGTATATCGAGCTTTAAGATTTGCAAAGCACTTTTAATTTGATTCTTATAACAACCTTATGATAGGTACTGTAGGCTTTTAATTATATTCCATTTTACAGATTAGGAAATTAGCTTCAGAGAAGGTAAGTGACTTACTTGTCCATATTGGAAATGGACTTGACCTCGGATCTCTTCTGGCCCAAACGTTCAGTGTTCTTTTCACTATTTTATACTGACACTGAAATTTTAAAGATTTTAAATGGTCCCTAACGTTCCTTCCATTCTTGTCACTCTCCTAAGAGCAATCATTGCTCACATTTGTATGGCACCTTACAGTTTACAAAACATTTAATTATGTATCATATGATTTGAGCCTCACAGCAAAACCCTATGGGGTAGGTGCCATAATTATCCCCACTTTAAAGATGAGGAAATTGAAGCTCTGAGATGGTATAAATACCTTGAATACTTGACATACTTAGCCATGGTTAAGTGTCTCAGGCAGAATTTGAACCCCTCTGACACCATGCTGCCAAGGTTCTAAGAAATTCCTAGCTCTGACATTCTATGGGCTAAAATCTATGGTCTTCTGACTCCACATTCAGTCTTGCCTCCCTGAATCTCTGGAACCTGCCTCACTTCCCCCAGGCCTTGGCTGAGCTTTTAGGCCTGCCTTGTTACCTGCCCAGAGCTTCAGTTTCTTCTACTTCCCCACCCATAACTCCCTGGACACACTCTTAAGCTGAGTTCTGATCTTGGCTAGCCAAGTCACATTAGTAATAATAGCATCAGACCCCAGATAGTCATGACAGAGTCAGAAAATGGCAAAGGCTGAAAAGAGGACTTAACTCAAGAAGGCTTTTTTAGATGCCAACTATATGCAAAGGTAGCTTAGTGGATGGATCGCTGCATTTGAGAGTTAGAAAAAACTGAGTTTAAATCCTGCCCCAGTCACTGTATGATCCTGGGTAAGTCACTTAACCTCATTATCCATCAGTTTCTTCATCTGTCAAATGAAGATAGCACCTACCTCCCAGAACTGTGGTGAAGATAAAATAAGATAACATCCATAAAGTGCTTTGTAAACCTTAAAGCACTATATCAAAGTCCTTGAAGTGGTATGAAATCTTAGTTATTATTACTATTATCATTAATGAACTTATTAATTAATGAATATACCACCAGGAGTTTATACAGACCAGAGAGAAAACTAAAAATTATTCCAAAGCATACAAACACATCAAAAGCCTGGCATACACTGTGGAAAGGGTAAGACAATGCAAAAGTAGGGAAAAGATCACTTAGGATAGAGGAAAGTTAAGAAAAGCCTCTTGGAAGAAGTGAATGTTGAAATCTCAAAATCAGTTTCAGGGACTCGCCTCCCTCCTCCTTCTTGTTGTTGTTTGTCCTTCCTTCTCGAAGACTATGACATCAGGGAGGTGATGCTATGACTTACAAGTGAACTGGATTTAAGTGAGGGAGGGCTGTGCAAAGTCACCAGCCTTGCTTTCTCCTCCAGAGCCAGCTGGGTCCAGTGGATATAGATCAGGACAACTAGAGATGGCCCAGGATGCAGTGGGAGACCTTGGCCTTTGGGGAGAGGGAAAAGGACTCCAGTAAAATGTGTGGTACCTTGGTACATTATTCTTCCAAAAGAAGGGAAGAGCATCTCACCAACAGCAGGATATCCTTTTGGTCTCTTACTATCTCTGTACTGGTAACTCAGCTCCCAGCTCTGAAGGCCTACTTTAGAGATCCAGAAGTCCCACCCACTATGGCAGCTGCCAATGCTGAATTACATTAGCAAAGAGGAGAAGGAAACTTCATAGAACAAGAGGAAGAAATTCTGGAACCAAACACAGGCGAGGCCCTACTTTATTTCTTTACCACTCAGAACACAAATTTTTTAAAAAAAAGACAAAAACAGGGGGGTGGAGCCAAGATGGCAGCTGGAAAGCAGGGACTAGCGTGAGTTCCCCACCAAGTCCCTCCAAAAACCTATAACAAATGGCTTTGAACCAATTCTAGAACTGCAGAACCCACAGGGTAGCAGAGGGAAGCAGGGCTCTAGCCCAGGACAGCCTGGATAGTCTCTGGGTAAGGTCTATCACGCACGGAGCTGGGAGCAGAGCTGAGCAGAGCAGAGCCCAGCATGGGCAGCGAGGACCAATGAC
>JAQQSZ010005596.1:0-13832 GCA_028646595.1 Phalanger gymnotis | reverse complement strand
AGTTTACCTGTCAGATTTATGGGAAAGGAAAGAAGTCATGACACAACAAGAGATAGAGAGCATTACAAAATGCAAAATGGATAATTTTGATTATGTTAAATTGATAAGTTTTTGTATAAAAGCCAATACAATAAAGATTAGGAGGGAAGCAGAAAATTGGGAGAAAATCTTTACATCCAGTGTCTCTGATAAAGGCTTCATCTCTAAAATATACAGGGAACTGAGCCAAATTTATAGGAATACAAGTCATTCCACAATTGAGAAATGGTCAAAGGATATGAACAGGCAGTTTCCAGAGGAAGAAATTAAAGATATCTATAGGCACACAAAAAAAATGCTTGAAATCACTTCTGATTAGAGAAATGCAAATCAAAACAACTCTTAGGTACCACATCTCTCCTGTAAGATTGGCTAAAATGACAAAACAGGAAAACAATAAATGCTGGAGAGAATGTGGGAAAATTGGAACACTGTTACATTGCTGGTGGAGTTGTGAACTGATTCAGCCACTGTGGAGAGCAATTTGCAACTATGCCCAAAGAGCTATAAAAATGTGCATAACCTTTGACCCAGCAATACCACTTCTACAGCTGTATCCCAAAGAGATCACACAAGTGGGAAAAGGACCCATATGTACAAAAATATTTATAACAGCTCTTTTTACACTAGCAAAGAATTGGAATTCAAGGGGATGCCCATCAATTGGGGAATGGCTGAACAAGTTGTGGTATATGAATGTAATGGATTACTATTGTGCTATGAGAAATGGGGAAGATAGGAACTTCATAATAACTGGGAAAACCTACATTATACAATGCTGAGTGCTCGGAGCAGAATTAAAAGAACATTATACACTACCACAGATACAGGGATTCTATGATGACTACCTTGATAGACTTGGCTCTTTTCAGCAATACAAGGTTCAAAGACAACTCCAAAGGACTCATGATGGAGAGAGCTATCTACATCTAGAGAAAAAAACTACGGAGTCTGAAGGCAGATTGAGGCGAAGTATTTGCTCTCCTTTTTGTTTTTTTTTTCTTTTTTTTTGTTTTGTTTCTTCTTTCTCATGATTCATTCCATTGGTCATAATTCTTCTTTACAACTTGACTATTGTATAAATAAGTTTAATGCAAAGTTATATGCTGAAGATTTATCAGATTCCATGCCATCTGGGGTAGGAGGGGGGTAGGGAGAGGAAGAAAATTTGGAACTCAAAATCATGCAGAACTGAGTGTTGTAAACTAAAAATAAAAAAATCTCAATTTAATTTAAAAAAAAAAGGAAGTAAACGAGGCCAGCCTCTATGCTTTGGGTGGTTTTTTGGGACAAAGCTATTCCCAACCTTGCCCCTCTCTCTCCATTCAAACATGGTATTGGAATTACATCAACACAAAATGCTAGACATTATCCTTTTGTTCATTTCCCACATCAATCCCCACTTTCCCTAGCAACTACTTAACAAACTATCTCCATATAAAAAGAGCACTTTGACAAGCTAAATGAAACATAAATTTCAACCAATTAACTAGCTTCATCAAACACACACACACACACAAACACACACACACACAGCTTCCTACACAAGATTATTTCAACAAATTAATCTACCTGTGTGTAAAGCTTTATAAGAATTGATGGATTCACATTTTCTTCATCTTCTTTACAAAGGGCTTTTAATTTCTCGAGTGAAGTAGAAGCTTGAATTAAAAATATATCTGTTAAAAACAAATGAGTACAATGGTTATTCAGTAGCTTTGTCAAAACAATAAAAAAAACCACATGCTCCCAATTATTTCCCTTTATTCCCCCCAAAATGCTGTTTTTTACCTTATCTTCTGTAATAGGCCTACCAGTAGTTCCACCATGTACCTTACAGCTAATATTGGTAGCAAAACACTGGATTCACTCCAAACTTTGCTTTTTCTTGTAGTCTGGTGTTTTTTCTTCAATTTTTCTTTTGTACTATTGTCTCATTTTAAAATGTTTAGTAATCATAGAAATAATTATATACATTTGGAGGTTTCAATTTAAAAGTATTAATTTTCTTTTAAAACTCAACCATCTTCTGACAGGCCATAGATGATCAAATAAAAAGCCTTATTGAATTTCCATATTTCCTTAGGAGATAAACACAAACAACACACCCACACACATACACACGGCACTTTCATTAACCTCTTTTCTAGTTTTGATGTAAGCATTTTTCCTTTCATCAAAGTGTAAGAAAAACAAATTAGTAAAATGCCTTTGTGATACCCCTCCCAATACAAGCATATTTTCACTCCATTTTATCCTTGATTTTTCTTTCCTTTCCCTAACTTAACACTTCCTTACTTTGTTCCTTTTCTTCCTATTCTGTATATCCCAGTCCATTCATCCAAGGTTCCCGGGAATGAAATGTAATAGATATTATGGGCCTCTCACAGTAAATGATGAGTGATAGGAAAAAGGCAAGAATAAGTCCAGCAGCCAGTGGTTCCCATGTTATCTCTGGACATAAACAGTTACATTAATGACTTCCTTTGTTACACATTTTGACATCTTTGAAATATGCACTGTGATTAAAAATTGGAAACAGAAAAACTTTTGGAAACATAGAATACAACATGAAATGCATTATTACCAACATGAGCTGATATAATACATAAATGTGTAACAATTCAGAATAAAAACAATTTAGTACTGGACTTCTATTAATAGAAGCAATTTTGTGCTGGACTTTGGATAAACTTTTATAAATTCAAATAAACAATCTAGAACCATATTGGAAAAAGAGCTTAAATATATGATCCATTGAAACAGACTTTTCAGCCTACCTATAACAAAATGAAAAAGTTTTTTTTTCCTGCTTTCTTTTAAACAATTTGATTTCCAGCTTTGAAAAACATCATTGGTAGACTATAATAATGAAACTAAACTATTCTTGTTGATGCCAGGTATTGACTGTTACTGAATTCAACAATTAAACATTTATGTGGTACCTAGTGGAGTTAGTCAGAATTTATGAAGAGCTTATTATGTGCAAGCACCGTGCTGAGGATTGAGAAAAGGCCATCAGTAAATGAAGGGGTTTAAGTCTATCTCTAAAGTCCTTTCCAGCTCAATCTACAATTCGTCTGGTCATATCTTCTGCCTAACCTGAGTTACCACTCCCATTTAAAGACTAGTGGATTGGATGGGTACATAGAATCTCAGATCTGAAGAGAAGGCATATTAGAAATCCTCTAGATCAGGGATTCTAGACATTTTTGGTGTCATGGACCCCAACGGCAGTCTGGCAAAACCTAGGGACCCTTTTTTAGATTATAAATGCCCAAAATTATGTGGATGTATGTATACATAGACATATATATGTGCACTGTTGTTATTGAATAGTTTCAGTTATGTCCCACTCTTCAACAATCCATTTGGAATTTTCTTGGCAAAGATACTGGAGTGGTTTGCCATTTCCTTCTCCACCTCATTTTATAGATGAGGAAACTGAAGAAAACAGGGTTAAATGACTTGCCCAGGGTCACACTGCTAGTGTCTGAAGTCAGGTTTGAACTCAGGAAGAGGAGTCTTCCTGACTTCAGGCCCAGGACTGTGCCGCTTAGCGGCCCTATTTATATAAATATGCATACATAAATATATTTATGTGCATTTACACAGATGAATATTTTATATAAATTTTATTTATATAGCACTTACACAACAATTTACGTACAGAAACAATTTATATATGTAAAATGTATAAATTATGTGCATACATATACATGCATATGTTTGTGTATATTTCTATATATAGTGTATATACATACGTGTACACACACACACATACACACACGTTGGTGTCCTTATGCTGGAAGAAGACCAAAATGACATGGCTACATTGGGGCGAAGGTAAGTGTGTCCCACCGTGGCTGATCAGACCAATAGGAGCTCAGAATGCTCTACCGCAGGTCGGGCACAAATGGTCCATGTGAATATTTGAGGTGGATTCTCTAAAATTTGTGCGTTTTGCATACACACACACACTTAAAGAAGAAACCAACTATACTGCATTTATTTCCCCATCCAGGTCCAAGGACAGTCGGTGGGACCCAGCTTAGGAACCCCTGATCTAGACCAAATCCTTCTTTTGAAGCCCAGAACGGTAAGTGACTTGCCCAAGGTCACACGGGAGGGGAAGGGGCCGGAGGGCGCCCTCCGCGGGGTTTCCTTCACCGACCACGGACGAGCCCCTGCCCTCCTCGGCCAGGGCCCAGTCGTCCTTTCGGCTCCCTCCCAGCTTCATCCCCCTTCTCTGGCTCCTCTCCCCGCCCCTGCCTCTCACCGTCTCCGCCGGCCGCGTCGCGGAGCGGCAGGAGGCGAGCCAGGGCCCGATCCCCTCGTCCTCCCACCAGGCGGGCCACACTCCAGCCCTCCCTGACGGCCGCCATGACGCCCCCAGGCTGAGAAGGGGCGCCCGGCGTGAGTCCGTCACGCGGCAGGGGCGGTGACCAACGAGGATCACCTGATCTGCGTGGGAGGGGAGGGCCAGGAGCGCCGGAGATGGGGAGGAGGAGGAGAAAGGAAAGCTTGGACCGAATCCTAGAGAAGGTCAAGCCGGCCTGGCCCGCCTCACGTCTACCTCTCCCTCCCTCCACCACGCAAACGCTGGGGGCGTCTGATACTGGAACTAGAGTGGAAGGGCGGAAACGCCAGGACACGCCTCTCCCCCGCCCTCTCCTCTCCACCAATAGAAAGCCGTTTCCAGCCCCACCTTAATCCTGAGCCTATCAGAAGGCAGCGCTGGCCCAGAAAAAAAAGGCCGGGAGGGAGGCGGGCTGCTGCTGCCTCCCAGCGGGCGGGAGACCACGTGGTCTTCAGCCAAAGCATTGAGTTGTCCTGTGGCCTGGTAGGAAGTCTGCTATGAGAAGAGTTGTACATGTACGCCCGATTAGGGATGCTTGGCCTTGTTCAGTCTCAGTAATAGTCACATTAATGATAATTGAAATGTAGCGCTTTTAGTTTGCAAAGAGTCATACACTCTCGATGATGATGATGATGGCATATATATAGCACCTATTATGTGCCAGGCACGGTGCTCAGCGCTTTAAAACTAGTATCTCCTTTGAGCTTCACATCAACCCTGGGAGGTACGTGCTAATTTTACAGATGAAGAAACTGAGGCAAACAAATTAAATTAGCCTCTGAGCTAATGTCTGAGGTCATATTTGAATTCAGATCTTCCTGACTCTATCCATTGCCCTTCACTCTATCCACTGCACCACCTTGCTGTTAGGATCCTTACAACAGGGCAGCACTCTTAAGTTTCAGAGCAGGTGTAGACCTAAATATGTAGTAATAGTAATTATTATTATTATAAAGTATCATAATACATAATTATATAAAATATAATAACCATTTTTCATTTTCATAGCACTATATTATGATATCTTATTTGATCCTCACAAGGAAAAAAGGAAGGAAGGAAAGAAGGAAGGACTGATTTCTTAAAGATCTATGGCAGACAATGTGATAACACTTTACAAATACTATCTCATTTAATCTTCACATCAACCCTGCATGGGTGCTATTATTATTCCTTTTTTATGGTTGAGGCAGACAGAGGTCAAAGTGACTTGCCCAGACTCCAAGACCAGTGCTCTATCCACTTCAACTGCAGATGCCACATAGGTGCTATTATCCCCATTTTACAGATGAGGGAACTGAGGCTGAGAAACGTCAAGTGACTTGTCCAAGGTCACACAGCTAGTAAGTACTAGAAGGTAGATTCAAACTCTGGTCATCAACAAGTATTTATCGAGTTCTTCTGGGTATTCTGGAGGTGGCTCATGTGCCAGGCTCTGTACAATTACAAAAGTAGAGTAATATTAATGTTCGTGTTTGCACTTTAAGATTTACAAAGCTCTTTCTTAACTACAACTCTGTAAGGTAGGCATATGACACTATCCTGGACTCCTAAGAGCTGGTGTTTTTTCTGCAGAAACAAGGAAAAACTGTAAAGCATTCTTGCCTTGCATCTAGTTGGCACTAGAAAAACATGTTGAATTAAATTTAGATCATAAGTTAAGAGCTGGAAGGGTCCTCAGAGTTTAGCTAGTCTAGCCGATATAGTTTACAGATTAAGGAAAGGATTCCCAGAAAGGTTGCTCAAGGTCTCACACACACACACACACACACACACACACACACACACACACAGATGTACACACATACACAGACACACATGTAGTAAATGGCAGAGCTGAGATTGAACCAGGTCTTCTGATGTCAAATCTAGGTTGTTCCCCCCAGCCCCTACAGCACTGAACATCCCTTAAAAAAAAAAAAGACTATCTTATGAAGTGTATGATACAGACCTAAGAGCTCTCTCTTTTTCCTTTCTTTTTTTCCCCCCTTCTCCCTTTGCCCTTTTACCCAAAGCTGTTTCTTCTGCAGCTATCCAAACCCTCCCTTTCTTGTGCCCTCCTGTGAAACGTCTTTCTAGTCCTCAGGGAAAATAACCAGAGATCAGACCAAATGGCATCCCCACATCCAGGAATTGTACAAGTCTCTCCCTGATGGTGAGAAAAGAGAGAAGCAGTATCACTTACAGTGCATGGGTTTGTTTGGTTTTAGTAGCTCTTGTTTATATCAGACATTTTCAAGTTAAAATACCGAAGAGGTTATTCCTTTTCTGCGCATTACCGATGAAGACACAGAGTGTTACCAGGAAAGAGTACTGGGCTTGGCGTCAGAGGACCTCAAGTTCAGATACTGGCTCTGTTGCTTACTACCTATGTGACTCTGAGCAAGTTACTCAGCTTCTCTGGGCCTCAACATTCCTCATATGTAAAATGAGAGGGCTGGCCTGGATGCTCCCTGAAGTTTCTTCTTCATCTAAATATATGATTCTGTAACTACCCATTTCTTTAACCCCATGGCAAGTACCAGGGAAAGGAACAAGTATTCATTAACTACCTACTATGTGCCAAGTGCTTTGTTAAGGTCTTTGCAGATAGTATCTCATTTGATCTCATTTTCCCACCGCAGCTGGACTCTCAATTTCTTCCCCTCCCCTCTCTCTTTTAAAGATCTTTCTTGAAACACTGCTACTACATCTGCCAATGTATTGAGGCTTTTCACTGAAAGCCCCCCCTCTTCCTAATTTCACATCACCTAGATCTCTTCTGCCACAGTCTCTTCCTTCACCTGTCCCACAGGAAGAAGCAGCCTTTTTTTTTTTGCCAAGCCAGGCCCCTTGAGATGCACCAGTGATCTCATTCCATCCATCTCCTGCAACAGATTGTCCCCTCAGTCTTCCCTATTCTCCATCTTACCTTTAATCTCTCCTTATCTATTGGTTCTTCCCTATTGCCTACAAACATTCCCATGTTTCTCCTGTTCTCAAAAAAAAAACCCCAACAACCTCACTCGATCCATCTATCCCCACTAGCTAGTATTTCACATATCTTCCCTTTTTTTCTATCTAAAGTCTTTGAGTAAACCATTTATAATTCCTGTGTCTACTTCTTTTCCATTGCCTCTCTTTTTAACCCTTTATAGCCTGGCTTCATATTTCGTTGTTCAACTGAAACGATTCTCTCTGAAGTGAGCAATGGCCTTTTTTCAGTCTTTATCTTGCTTGACCTCCTTATGGTCTTTGACACTACGGGTATGGATCACCCTCTTCTCTTTGATGCCCTTTTCTCTCTAAGTTTTAGCGATACTCTCTCCTACTTCTCCTTCTACATGTCTGACTATTCCTTGTCAGTCTCTTTTGCTAGATCTTCTTCCACGTCATGCCCACTAACCATTGCTGTCCTCCAGTGCTGTACTAAGCTTTTTTTCCATCTATACTATTTCACTTGGTGATCTTACCAACTCCCATGATTTTAATTATCATGTCTATACTGATAATTCTCAAGTCGATCTAGCCCTAACTTCCCTGATAACTAGTCTTACACCTCTAACTGCCTATTAGACACGTCTCAACCTATCCAAAATTGAACCCATTATTTTTATTCCAATATCCTTTCACCTTAGAATTTCCCTATTATAATCAAGGGCACCACCAGTCTCCCAGTCCTCTAGGTTCATAATTTAGGTGTAATCTTTGAATCTTCACTCTCTCTCACCCTGTGTATGCAGCCTTTTGCCAAGGCCTATCTATTTTACCTTCGTAATATCTCTCGAATACTCCTTCTCTCTTCTGACTCTGCTACCAGCCTCCAGTGTGCCCTCGTCACCTCATGCCTAGATTGTTGCAATATTCTCTTGGTTGATCTACCCGACGTAAGTCCCTCCTAACTCAAATCCATCCTGCATTCAGTTGGCAAAGTGACCCTCCCAAAGTTCAGGTCTTACCATAATGCCTCCCCCATTCAATAAACTCCAGTGACTCCCTATTACTTCCAGAATCAAATATAAAATTCTCTGTTTTTCATTTAGAGTCCTTTACAATCTTTTCAGATCCCCTCACATCTCTCTACATACTCCCAAGTAGGGTGTCTCAACACTCTATTCAGGCTAAGAACCTCTGTACTAGAGGGGCTCTTTAATATCTAAAGAATTATATGAATGTCCTTTCACTGTCCTTTAATTTATAAATAAAGTTACCACAAACCAACATCCAGTCAAGAAAATTAATACCTTCCCTATAATACTTCCTAAAAATTCAAGTAAGATCTAAAATAAGACACTTTTCCATCACATTCCATCCCACATTGCAGTGGCATAGGAAAATCCAGTGGGCTAAGTATAGATATTCATTGTGAGTCAGTCAATGAATAGCATCTTAGTTATTTATTTTGAATACCATATAGTATTAAGATTATTTCCCTCTCTTAACTTTCTCTAAGTACTAAAATGAGGTTTCACAGCAGCACACACAGAAAGGGAGGGTTTTGGACAGCTGTAGAGGAAAAATGGGCAAAAGGGAAACGGGACAGGAGAAGGGAAAAGGGGAAGGGAAAAAGGAGAGACCCCTTAGGTCTGTAGCATACACTTCATTAGACAGCCTTCTTTTAAAGGAATGGTGAATGGGGGAAAACCCACCCTAGATTTGACATCAGAATACCTGGTTAAATACCAATCCTACTATTTACTCCCTCTGTATGTGACCTTGAGTAACCTTTCTGGGCCTCCTTTTCCTTAATCTGTAAAATAGATCAGCTAGACTAGATAAACTCTAAGTACCCTTCCAGCTCTTAACTTATGATCTAAATTTAACTCAACAAATATTTTTCTAGTGCCAACTAGATACAAGGCTAGAATGTACCAATGCATTTATTAATCACCTACTATGTGATGGGCTTTGTGCTAAGCTCTTTATACATAATATTTTGTTTGATCTCCTATTTACATCACTGCTGGACTCTCAATTTCCTCCTCTCCTCTCTCTCTTTTTTAAGATCTTTCTTGAAGCACACCCACCATATATACCAATGTATTGAGGCTATTCGCTGAGAGCTCCCCCTTCTCTCATTTTCCCAATTTCACGTCACCCAGATCTCTTCTGCCACAAACTCTTCCTCTCCTGCCAAGGTAAACCCCTCTATGTGTACCAGTGATCTCATTCCATCTTATCTTCCCCAGCAGATTATCTCTTCCATCATCCCTATCCTCTTAATTACCTTCAAACTCTCCTTAGCTATTGGTTCTTCTCTATTGCCTACAAACATAACCATGTTTCTCCTATCCTCAAAAAGTCCTCACTTGATCCTTGCATCCCTACTAGCTAGTGTTCCATATATCTCCTCCTTTTATTGTGTCTGAACTCTTTGAGTAGGCCATCTATAACCCCTGTCTCCTATTTTCTATGACCGTAACTGGCAGAGTATTTGCTGATAGATGTAGATAGATAGACAGACAGACAGATAGATACATAGATACATAGATACGTAGATACATAGAGGTGGCTCCCTATATCAGTGAAGTCACAGGTCCAGTCCAGATATGTTCATGTATAGATAGGAAGAGATAGACAGAGACAGATAAATGGATAGATAGATATAGATGACAATAGAAAAATAAAGATGGAGACAGCAATAGAAGTAGATAGATGTAGATGCAGATATTTAATCTAACTCAAACTCTGGAGTAAAGGTATTTCAGAATAGAATAGAAAGTCTACAACACACTACAATCTACAGATTCATAGTTGAACCCAATGTCCGCATCTATGAAGACACTCTTCTTTCACCTTCAAGTTCCATGGTGGACTCTCTGGTGCCCTCCTCTGGTGAGTAACTGCTTCACGGTTCTGCTCTCTGGACTTGTTGCTTTTGTCCTTGGTTTTTGAAGAGAACCATGGTGTCAGGGAAATGATGACATGACTTGCAGTTGACTTGGATTTGAGGGAGGGAGGGCTATGTAAGGTCACCAGCCTCATTTTGTCCTCCAGAGCCATCTGGACCCAGTGACCAGATATTCATCAGGACGACTGGAGATGACCCAGGATGCAATGGGAGACCCTGGCCCTTTTAGGCTAAGGCCTTTTCATGTACTTACTTAGAGTGAGGTAATGCCCATTCAGTGAATAGGCCTCTTTAAGAAGTGAGTCAAGGGATGGCCCCTTTAATTAGAAAAAAAAGAAAAAAATCAAGCTGGGAGGGGAAGACCCTCAGGGTTGCTGTTCCAAAGAGAAAGTTACCATTGACATTAACTCTAAGCCAGGAGGGCCCAAAACACAGGGTTTAAGTGGAGCTTGGGCAGGGACCTATTGTGGTCCAATCCATGAACTTCAGAATGAACTGGGTTTAAGGTTTTGTGAGAGAAAGAAAGAAAGAAAGAAAGAAAGAAAGAAAGAAAGAAAGAAAGAAAGAAAGAAAGAAAGAAAGAAAGAAAGAAAGAAAGAAAGAAAGAAAGAAAGAAAGAAAGAAAGAAAGAAAGAAAAGAAAGAAAGAAAAGAAAGAAAGGAAGGAAGGAAGGAAGGAAGGAAGGAAGGAAGGAAGGAAGGAAGGAAGGAAGGAAGGAAGGAAGGAAGGAAGGAGGGAGGGAAGGAAGGAGGGAGGGAAGGAAGGAAAGAGGGAAGGAAGGAAGGAAGGAAGGAAGGAAGGAAGGAAGGAAGGAAGGAAGGAAGGAAGGAAGGAAGGAAGGAAGGAAGGAAGAGGAATCTAGCCAGCACACCACAAGTTAAGTGGGCAACTTCTGGCCATCAAAATTTACCTTCCTTTGGAGAAAAGAGGGAGAGGGAGAGGATGAGCTGAGTTCCCCCACTAGCTGGGTCCCCATTCAGGCAGCTTGGTCTACTCACATATTGTGTTTGTCCTTTGTTTTCGAAGACGACCATGGAGTCAGGGAAATTATGACATGACTTGTAGTTGACTTTGATTTGAGTGAGGGAGGGCTGTGCAAGGTCACCAGTCTCCTTTTCTCTTCCAGAGCCATCTGGATCCAGTCACCAGATGTGCATTCCACCAACCAGATCAGCCCCATAGTAGCAAGTACAGGCTTTTCCTAGTCCTAGAAAGTGGTACTTGGTAGAAAGTGCACCAAGGAGAACAACTGGATTGGATAAGATTGGATTGGATAGGATAAGATGACTGAAAAGGAAATTGACAAAAGTTGAGGGGGATGCAGAAAAAAATTGGGACACTAATTCATTATTGGTGGAAATGTGAACTGATCCAACCATTTTGGAGAGTAATATGGAATTATGTTCTAAGAGTTATTAAACTGCCTATACCCTTCGACCCAGCAATACCACTACTATTCTATTTCCAAAGATGATTAGGGAAGAAAGAAAAGAACTTACATGTTTTAAAATATTTATAGCAGCTCTCTTTGTAGCAACAAAAAACTGGAAAATGCAGAGGTGCTTGTCAAGTGGCGAATGACTGAACAAGTTGTAGTATGTGGTTGTGATGGACGCTATTGTGCTACAAGAAATGATAAGCTTGATGATCTTAGAAGAACATGGATAGACTGGAATGAATTTATAAAGAACAAAATGACCAGAGAAAATTGTATACAGTAACAACAATATTTTTTTAAGAATAGCTTTGAGTGACTAAGTCATTTTGATTGTTATAAATTCCCAAATTAACTATAAAGGACATATGAAGGAAGATGCTATCTGCATACAGAGAAAGAACTGATAAATAGAAGTATGTATAAAATGGCTTTACGTATATATGTACATACATGTGCTTATATTTATATATATACATATATATATATATATATATATATATATATATACATTCCTAACAGTAGCCATCTCTAGGACAAGGAAGGGGGGAGGGAAGAAAAAAGAGGGGGAAAAGAAAGTTACATGGCAACTTTATTATATATTTAAAAGGAATAGCAAATTATACATAATAGATTTGCAGTTTTATGTACAATATTTTTTTCTATTCTACTATGTTATGGAAATGCTTGTTTTATTTCTTAAGTTTAGAATAAAATAAATAAAATTTAAAAAAAAACAAAAAAGAGGGAACCTGAAGAACAAAGACAGAAAGAACTTAGTCTAGTGGAATCTATGCTGAAAACAACATGAAGACTTGAAGCCTAGCTTTGTGATGCTGAGCCAAATGATCTCCACAGAGAGGGCCCAGCTAACATCTTAGGGCAATAGAACAAAGAAGTAATACTCATATGGAGATCATATGAGAACTAGTTAAAGAAACTTGGGACTTTTAGTCCAGAAGAAGCTTCAGGTGACTTTAATCAACAGCTAGATGGTACAGTGGATAAAGTGCCAGGCCAGGAATCAGGAAAATCTGATTCAAATCCAATCTTGGACAATAACTAGCTGTGTGACCTGGCCAAGTCACTTAACCTTGGTATGCCTCAGTTTACTCATCTGTAAAACAGAAATAGTAATAGCACCTACCTCTCACGGTTGTTGTAAGGATCATATGAGGAAATAATTGTAAAGTATTTAGCACAGTCCCTGGCACATACTAAACACTACATAAATGTTTATTATTATTACACACTAATAGATAATCAGTAAACAAGTATTTAAGTGATTACTATACAACAGGCACTGTGCTAAGCACTGGGAGAAAAGGATACAGGCTGGACCTATGATTTCATTGGTATAGAGAACTCCCAGGTGTGGAAACTCCTACCAATTCAGGAAAGCCTCTTATCTGCACCTTAGAGGGTTGCCAAAAACACTGAGCAATTAAGTGACTTTCCTAGAGACAGACATCCAGAATGTGTCAAAAGTGGAACTTAAGCCCAGATCTTCTTGGCTTTGAAACCAATTCCCTATATGCCATCAAGTGCTAGGGGTGCAAAGAAAGGGCAAAAGCTGTCCCTGTCCTCAAGGTATTTTTAATACCTGAATTTTTAATCTTGTCACATAGAGAGGGAACTGTTTATGTCTAGAAAGAAATAGGTGGGAGAAGAATAAGAGGTATATAAAGTAGCACAGGCTGCCATAGTAGAGCGTGAATGCCTGATCAATGAGTGTACTCAAGCAGAAGCTGGATGTCCACTTGTTGGCATGTTGAAAAGGACAGTTGTACTTTAAGAAGTGATGTGGTATCAAGGGAATTTTTTTAAATTTTTTAATTTTTAGATTGCCTAGGAGATTTCTTTTTGGGATCTATTTGAGGAGGTGATCTGTGGATACTTTCAATTTCTATTTTGCCCTGTGACTCCAGAATATCAGGGCAGTTCTCCTTGACAATTTCTTGAAAGATGATATCTAGGCTCTTTTTTTGATCATGGCTTTCAGGTAGTCCAATAATTTTTAAATTCTCTCTCCTGGATCTATTTTCCAGGTCAATGGTTTTTCCAATGAGACATTTCACATTGTCTTCCACTTTTTCATTCCTTTGGCTCTGTTTGATAATATCTTGATTTCTCATCAAGTCACTAGCTCCAATCTAATTTTTAAGTTA
>JAQQSZ010005595.1:0-13832 GCA_028646595.1 Phalanger gymnotis | reverse complement strand
TGGCTGAACTGCAAATTCTCTGTCCCCAGCAGCTTTTCCCACTAACCTACTCTGTTGTCTTTGGTGTTTGTGGGTTGAGAAGTCTGGTAACTGCCACAGCTCACTGATTCAGGGCATTAGGGCAAGCTCCACCCAGCTCCTGGTCTGGTTGGTCCACACCACCCATGCTGGGCTCTGCTCCAGTCAGCTCTGCTCCCCTCTGCTCCCAGCTCCATGCGGGATAGACCTTACCCAGAGACTATCCAGGCTGTCCTGGGCTAGAGCCCTGCTTCCCTCTGCTACTCTGTGGGTTCTGCAGTTCTAGAACTGGTTCAAAGCCATTTTTTTTTACAGGTTTTTGGAGGGACTTGGCAGGGAGCTCACACTAGTCCCTGCTTTCCAGCTGCCATCTTGGCTCTGCCCCCCATACTTTTTCCTTTTCAGACTTAAAAGGTGACTTTACCCTTTTTTAGTCCATGTCTAGGTTGGTCTGAGAGCAAACCAACTACAGCAAGAAAGACAATGTTGTAGTTGCCACTGTGTCTTTCCTACCACCTTCTTGGTGATGTGAACTGATAATAGCAACATTTCACATTTTTGTCTTGTTTTAAAGTTTCCAAAGTACTTTTCACATATATATATATATATATATTATATAATATATATATCTTGTACATATATATCAAAACTATATACATATATATCTTGTTCAAAATTCACTATAATCCTATAAGGTAGTCAGAGCAACAAAACCTACAGGATTTGGAGTGGATTGTAAGAATTGCTGGCTTTCTTCCCTTTTGCTTCTTTACAACACTCTCAACTAACCCCTGAAATGTGGACACCCTGGGTAGAGATCTCATTTTGAGGACTAGTGTGACCTTTTATACTGGCAGCGATATCTTTTAATTTTTAGAAAAGAAACCAATTAAGTGGTTTGGCAAGGTTTTTTTTTAAAGTAAATTAATTCCAATGAGCAAGCTTAAAGGGCTAAAATCAAAAGGAATAGAAAATGATTCAACTTCCACTCCAGTAGCATGAGTGTCTAAGGATGGGTTCCTGTGGTAATAAATTTGAGATGATCATAATTACAGCTATGAAATGGCTTGAAAATAAGATTCATGCAAATCCTAGTAGGACAATTTGTGTCTTCTTCTGGAGTGTAAACTAATGAATATATTGAGTCTTCCAGCTTTCTGCTATGAATAGAAAGATTAATTGAAGGTTCAAAGTAAAACATTTAACCACACATCAGATGTACAGCAATTATTTATATTTTAACACAACAGGTTAAATAGTACAAAATTATATTAAAATTGATCCTATTCATGGAATAATTTTTTTTTTACCGAAAAATAAACCTTGTTATGAGCAACTTAGATTACCTTACAGGAATCCAGCTAACATGGTTAGCTACATCATTAATCCAGAGTATAGTCACCCTCAAATTTATTTTACTTTGTGAAAAATGACAATTTTGAAAGTGGTTATTTGAAACATAGGAAAGCTAGAGGTTTAGAAATCCTAAACATTTTCAGGCTTTGTCACCCTGAAAGCTTTTCATTTCATCCACATTCTGGTCTGCGGTGCCTGTTGTTTGATTAAATGAATGCTGATTTGAAGAATCTAGCCGAGTTATTCTCCATTTAGTGGGATTGTTACAGATAATTAAAGTAAATTAGTTCTAGTCATTTTATTGACTCCAAAAATGACAGCCCCTGTGATATGCTCATCTACTGAGTCGTTTAGTGGGAAAAGGATCGAGACTAAAACGATTTCTTCTAATGTTTCTGAGCCAAAGAAGGCTCTTTAATCCTGCTCGAGATTCATAACACTTGCTCTTTTGATCCACACGGCAGGGAGTGCCCCAGTTGGCAGTCTGCTTGTCAGAAGAATCAGAAGATCATATTAAGGCGGCTGCTGCTTGGGCCTTAGGACAGATTGGAAGACACACTCCTGAGCATGCACGTGCTGTGGCTATGACAAATGCCTTGCCGATTCTACTTACTCTCTACATGTCACAAGACAGTTCAGAAGATCTTCAAATAAAAGTAAGCATGGTCAATTCATCTCACCATTGCTTACCTATTCGTGATTGTGGTTGGGGGAGGATTTGTTAACTTCAGTTGCTTAGAAATATGCAATTTTAAAATGTTGATATTTTTATATGAATGCTATGTATAATTAGTGAGTAGTTACTGTCTGGTTTGCATAATTGAGTATTTACAATTGAAAGTTAAAAGCTAAATTGACATGATTTTAGAAATATTTTTGACTGGTTGGGTGAAGACATTTTGAAGCTTGTCCAAAGAAGGATAGGGGATGGCTATTTTGCACATTGTCAGGAAAATAAAAAATTATTCACAATGTTATATTAACTTTTAAAATTGTATGTAACATTGTCTTTACCTGAATTATTCCATGATTTCATAGTCCAAAAATACCGATGGTCTGGAATAAATCTGCTAAGTTCATTAGAAATACAAAATATTGATAACATCGTTAAAAATCAGGAATTCATTTACTCGATACTGCTTGGTCCACATTTAAATTTTCTAATATAAACTAAGACCCTCTTCTTCCCATGTTTATATGAAAGATCTTACTTTGAGAGTGCTTCCTCTTTGAAATTCAATGTATATGGTAAACATATGAACAATCGTTATTCTTATAATATTTCCTAATGTCTCAGATCACCACAATAGACTTAAAGTCTTTAAAAAAATTTATGAACAATCATTATTCTTATAATATTTCCTAATGTCCCAGATCACCACAATAGACCTAATGTCTTTTTTTAAAAAAAAAATTTTTATCAGCATGAAACTAAAATGAAAGGGACCTAATAAACATGTTATATAAAGCTTGACAGAAAGAATAAAACTTAAGTCTGTTCTATAGGCCAAAAAATTTGTGCTCTGTTGGCCTAATGAAAGAAGGTAAATTTAGGGTTCCTTCATTGAAAATCCATTGCTTTGTGCATTTAAAAGTAAAAATAAGAAAAAAAGTGGGAAAATTCAATGCATATACAACTCAGTTTCCCTTTTAGATATATGCCTGAAAAATCACTTGCAAAATTGTATACTATTTTCCTACTAACTGGCATTATAAAATAAATGTATTCATTTAGAAAGTTTTGTCCACAAAATGTAATAAATCATGGTTAAAAATACAGCAAACATCGGACATATTTAACCGATATCAGATTACTGTCTCAGGAAGGCGAGAAGGGAGGAGTGAGGGAGGGATAGAATGTGGAACTCTAAACTTAAAAAACCAAATGTTAAAAATTATTTTTACATGTAATTTGGGGGGATGAAATATTTTTAAATGCAGTAAACCTATATTGATCATCTATTTTAAAAGTAAATTATAATATTCTACTAAATATCACTAAAATTAAAAATTGTCATAATGGGAATGTAAAATGGTAAACTTGTTTTTGTATTTTTTAGTAGTTTAAAAGTTTCCTGTTGAATAGACCATCTTCTCAATGTTCAAAAATACTTATTAAAAACCTAATATGTGTAAGGACTATTCTTAGCAAGGAGACATTTTTTAAAATGATGTGGTCCCTACCCTCAGGAACCTTAGATTCCACTAATGGGCACTGAAATGATCTTGACCATCTAGAACGTTGAACTGAGTCTAAAAATAGGAAAAAATATAAAGCCTTAATATGACTTCAAAAATCAAATTTTAAAGTATAAGACATGTATAGAAAGCTATTCTGAAATAAAACTCTTGGTTTTAGCAGACTGAAGCCCCTATGTGTTGGCAGTGTGGCATGGAAATAAAAATTAAAAAAAAAACTACTAATGTGGTCACATGCCATACTAAAAGAGGGATAATGTTGAGGATTAGGGGAATAATCATTCCACCATTCTCTGCCCTGCTCATACCACATCTGCTGTATTATATTTCTTTGGGGCACTACATGTTTTTAAGGAGACACAAGCGAGCATACAGAAGAAGGCAGCCATAATGGTGAAGGTTCTTGAGACCATGATATATGAGGAGTGATTATCCAGGAGAGGAGAAAGCCAGAGGAGATGTCATAGCTAGCTTGTGCACTGTTGTGAAGGTTATGAACAATCTGAAGAACTGTTATAGGCTTTATTTCTGCTTGGCCTCAGAGGGCAGAACTAAGGAGGATGAGTGAAAGTCACAGAGCAGAAGATTTTGGCTTGATGGAGAGAGGTATACTTCATAACCATAAGTACTGCCTACAAGTGGAATGGTTGCCATTGGAGGAGGAGACTTCCCTCATGGAAAGTTTTCACAAGAAAGCTGGAGGAACGCTCATTAGTGCTGTAACACGCCTCTGAAGTTTCCAACTCTGAGATTTTGTGATTCTGTGAAATATTCTGATCCCTCTCATTGGATGGATGAGAAAGTCAAGGCCTAGGGATGTTAAATGACTTGTCCATTTCACACATATAGTTATCCAGTTCTGACTTCTAATTCAGGGTTCTTTGTAGTATTCCAAGAATGAGGCAGAACTGAAATGTTTTCTCCTCTTCTTCAATCCATTTCCCACTTAGCTGCCAGGCTAATTGGCATAAGGTACATGACACATTTCTGCTAGCAAAACTCTCAATGGTTTCCTACCACCTCTGGGATAAAATATAAACTCCTTAGCCTGCCATTTAATGTCCTCTCCCACCTCCCCATTGTGACTCCAACCTACCTATCTCCCACTTTGTCTCTTATTCTGTCTTTCTCTCTGACTCTTGTCTCTCTCTCTGTCTCTCCCTGTCTAATTCGCTCTCTCTCTCTCCCTCTCCCTCTCCCTCTCTCTCTCTCTCTCTCTCTCTCTCTCTCTGTGTCTCTGTCTTTCTGTCTCTCTCATCTTAAAATCATCATCTCAATTTACCCCCCTCCCCCTCGAATTGAACTTTTCTTTGTAATGAAGGAAAACACTCAGAAATGGCTCATAATGTCTGAAATGTTCACTCTTGCAGGCCCCCCACTGCCTTGTGGAGAGGAGGTGGCATGTTTCATTATTTGATTTTTTGGACCCTTATTTCCTATCGGTCTCTCTTGGATGTAATCCATATCATAGCCACACTACCACTTCTTCGTTCCTTGAACCCCCCAATCCATTTCCCATTTCCCATCTCATTGTACTCATGTGGTCCATTTTCCCTCTCCCCCCAAGCCTAGAATGTGCTTTCTTCTTGGTTTTATCTCTCAGAATACTTAGTTTGCTTCATGATCTAGGTGCCAAATCTTTTCTTCCTGTTAAAACATCCTCAAATTAGATTATATTCATTTATCAATGTACCTGTTGTAGCCCCCAGCAGAATGCAAGCTCTTTGAGGGCAAAACTCTTTGGGGGCCAGACCACTTCTTGGTTTTGCTTTGTATCTCTAGCACCAAGCACAGTTCCTGGTACATACCAGGCCCTTAATAAATATCTATTAAAGTGAATTGACTTACGGTAGGCTTTTAACAGCTTTTCACTTATTTTCTTTCAGAAATGAAAGGATGACAAGTATGGGGGGACAGAGAGGAAGGAGGATCAACACAAGATAATCATCTTTAGGAGATGGCAGTAACTTTAGTTTATATCTTTCAAAACCCTTGTATACAACCCACCAAGACAGATCTATACCACATATTATATAAAAGAGGCATCTTCATCAATCATTCATCCTGCCAATAGTCTTCCTAAGGCAACAGACCCAGTCAAATATATTTGTTATTTCACTGACTTGTTTTTTTTAAAGCCCTTGGGCTTTATCAGGAATTGTTTTAAAGACTTTAAAATGCCCACTCAAGTCTATTTGATTTGACATCAGCTCAGCCTGGAAAATCGTTGTCTAGGAGAGTTGTGAACTGTCTAACGGTGCTTCTCGTTTGCTAATCTTTGGCAGGTTTCAAATTATAAGGCCATACGGAGGTTTATTCTGTCCCCAAGGCATGTCAACTTCTGTAGCCATTTTCTAATTGATTTTGATTCTGGAAGAGTTATCAGGCAGCGTCTTAGAATTTTTGTATTTTCAAGCAGTCTCACCCTTGATCTTGTGTCTATTTCGCACCAAATAACCTGGGTGCAAACTAAAGGATACTGTCAGCCACAAACTTCATCTGTGACGTAAGATCTACATTGTTGGAAATACTCGGATTGCTACGATTTCCTTTTTTTTTGTCTGGATTTTGAGCATCACAGTCATCCCATTTGGGTAGCACCACTTCTTTCGGGCTACCAGTTCAGTTATAAATTTACTTCTGAGACAATTTTTTGGTCTGCTAATATCCTGTTGACTTTAAGGATTTCCCCCTTGAGTTTGTGATCAGGGCACACCTCACTTAGACTAGGTTGACCTCAGAGCCAATAGAAACTTTCCGACAGCAACATTTTTTCCCACTTTCAAGTATTTTACAGGAAATTAATGAGAAGAGCAATTAATAACTTTGTTATCCCCACCCTCCATGTGATGAAAAAAAAATCTCACCAAAAGCCAAAAACATCTGAAGTGGTAACAAGTGCTAATTAAATGTTGATAATTTAATGTTGATCATTTATACTTGCTAAAGTCATTAATTGCTGCTCTTATCATGTAGGTTGTTTAAAAGTAAAAACAGGGCTTCTAAATATATAGCATGTGCTTATTCTAGGTTTTGACAGAAAAGGCTCAGTGTTCTTTTCATTATAGCAATTTGTTAATGCAACAGAAGGTATCCCTTAATACAGGTGTTAGAAGGTAGCTAATGGCTGAATGCGTAACTCTGCCATGAAATTCAAGCATTTTATTTTACTAATTGCCTCAAACAATGGAAAAATACCTTACTTAAAATCAATAAGTGATTAAATTTTATAATAGGAATAAATTAAAATAATGAATTGTTTCCTTGATTTTTTTGATGCCTACATTAAGTGGGAGTCTGTTGGTGGTGGTTATTTTTGTTGAAATTCATGTAAATATCTCCAGAGATATTCGCCTAGTATATTATCTTCCAAAAGAAAGACAAAGAAAACTTTCCAAACACCCACATGGATGTTTGATGTCTCATAGATAAAATTTCTGGATAAAAGACTGGTATTTCCCTCAGTGTCATCAAAATTCTTGTTGGGAGACCCCCTGTGTACTGGCACAAGTACTGATAGATGGATAGGGACTGAATTTAGGCATGGACAGCAGCCAAATTAAGCCACTGGCAATATGGACCATGAATGCAGATGATTCCTGCTGAGTGTGGTTTTGGTTCCTCTAGTCTTGATTTCTTAGCTCTGATTCTGTGGTCTTATTTTCTATATTCACCTTATGTAGGGCATTCAGGCTTAGCCCTTTGCTTTTCCCCCAATGTATTTCCAGGCTGTTAGAAAGACATCATCCTAGTTTGATTGGTTGGTGCCCTTCTGGTTACTCTGCTGCCCAGACCATGGTGCCGTTCATGCTAATCTGTAAAACCCGGGTTGACTACTTAACAATGTTACTGGCCTTATGCTATGAGAATTACAGTGAAGGGTAGAAGTGATGCTGCAAGTGTGATCTTTGATTTATAATCAGTAGTTATAATCTCAATTAGGTGGTGCAGTGGATAGAGCAGTGGGCCTAGAGTAAATAAAATCTAAGTTCGATTCTGGCCTCAACCACTTACTAGCTGTGTGACTATGGGCAAATCATTTAACCTCGGCTTACCTCAGTTTTCTCACCTATGAAATGGGGATAATAATAGCACCTACCTCCCAGGGTCATTGTGAAGATCAAATGAAGCATTTTAAAGCACTTAGCATAGTGCCTGGCACATAGTAGGTGCTTAATAAACACTTGTTCCCCCCGCCTCAAATTAGGGTTTTCTTTTTTAATGTTCTATGATTTCTAAGATGCTTAAATTTTCTCATGACTACTTGTTTTGGCATTGTTGATTTCATATCAATGCAAACTATATCATGATTGAAGGGAAATGGGACTATATATTATGACTAAGATTTTATTCAATATAGTATTGGGGTACATGAGGACAGATACAAAAAATGGTGCTTAACTCCTCCAATCCTCTGGAAAACAGTTAATAGATATCCTTATCTTTATCCTATTTAGATTCTCAAAATTCAAATCTGTTTTCCAAGCTGTTGACTCTTTTTTCATACTTCTCTTGAAGCACTCTCATTTCTTTTCCCATTTTTCTTCTGCTTCTCTTATATGATTTTTAAGCTCTTTTTTGAGCTCTTCCATGAGTTCTTTCTGGGCTTGAGACCACTTCCCATTTTTCTTTGGAGTTTTGCCTGTAGGTGTTTTGACATTGTTGGCTCTTCTGAGTTTGTGTCTTGGTCTTCCCTGTCACCACAATAACTTTCGATGGTCAGATTCTTTTGTCGTTGGTTTTTGCTCATTTTTTTGGCCTTTCTCCTTTCTGCACTTGGGGTGCATTTAGGGTTAGGGTTAGGCACTGTTTCAGGCTTCTTGTGCCAGTGGCCCTAGACCATGGCTGTTTACCTGGTGCTATGCTGCTGTTGCTCTGAGGCCTCCGGGGGACCTTCGTGTCTACTGCTGTGCTGAGGGGGGGCGGTAGGAGGTGGCTGGCACTTCTAGAAGCCATAGGGATCTGGCGGCTTACTTGGTACTGAGATGGGGTGCTGGTAGTGGTGTTTTGTGTGTGCTAAGGCCTGGTGGGGGTGTTTCTGTGCTTCCCTGGGGCTACACTGAAGATTGTGAAGGTCCAGGCACTGGAGGACACCTGTCTGTTTGGGAATGTGCTGAAGGTGGTGGTGGTTCTCAGAGCTAGAATCTGCCAGTTCTTTTGGCTATGCTAAGGCACATGGGCGAGGGTGGGGGGAGAGTCCTACTGTTGGTGTTGGTGTTTGTCTGCTCCACCACACTGGGGTTTAGCATCTCCTGTTAAACTGATAATACTCTTGTTCTGTGGAATTCTAAGATACTATTTTCTCATATCCCTTACCTTGTCAGGGATAGGGTTGATTACTTCCTATTTTGTTTTTAACATAGAAAACCTTATCAATTTAGAAATATTTTCAGGGGAATGATAATTTGGGCAAGTCACTTGTAATTCACAGGTTTCTTTCCTTATAGATCTCTCGAGTTCACTGTGATATAGAGTTTAAAATTTAACAAGAAAGAAATTGGTCAGATGATTTCATGTTACATTAATCCAATATAACTCAGGTTTCTCTCTGACATCTGTTTTTTTTTTAAACGAAACCCAGCTCCAGATTAGACCAGGAAATTGATCTCACTTTCAAATTCCAGGAATATAAGATGTGAATTCTTGTTGAGATTTCATTGATTGCTTACTGTCTATGTTTTGCTTTCTACCTCAACAGAGTAAAAAAGCTATTAAAAATATTCTCCAAAAATGCACGTATCTACCAGCCCTTGAACCATTCCTGTATGATGCTCCTCCAAACATTTTGAAACATGTGGTTGGACAGTTCAGTAAGGTAAGCAAAGTCTCTTCTCACTTGTAGTTGAAAGTAGAAAAGGATTCAGTGTGTTAACTTTCTTCCTCAACTGGATTAATATTTATTTTCATAAAGTGAGGGATTTAATAAAATTAGTAACCTGTCAAATATATGTAGTATGCGAAACAAGGATAGAAGAGAAAAGTGAAACTGACATCTGATCATTAAATTGATCTTTATCCATGGGGATACTTTTCACCAGAGCTACTGTAACATTTTCTTGGTCTCCTAGGGGATAGAGTACACATACAAACAAAATAAACCTTCCTTACTTTTCTGTTCTGACACCGTGCTCAGTATTGGAGATACAGAGTCACAAATAAAAACAATCCCTGCCCTCAATGCACTTGCATTCCATTGGGATGGAGGGAGGGAGGCAAGATGTACACATACAAGCATATACAAAGTAAATCGCTCTGCACAATACACACACATACACCCAATACACACACTAAATACAAAGCAATTTAGTATCTAGTGCCATTAGAGCTGAGCTTTGAAAGAAATGAGTGAATCTATGATGAAAGGCATAAGCAAAGAGCAAGAGAATTCTAAGCATGAGAAACAGCCTCTGCAAAGGCAAGATGGAATTTCATGTGTGAAGAATAGCAGGAAGAACTAAAGAGTGCATGAAGGAGAATATGTAATATAAAATATATTAAAATAAATAGACATAATATAATAATATAATATAATATACATAACATAACATAATATAATATGGAATACATAATAAGACTAAGAAGGTAGATTGGGACCACATTGTAATTGAAATAACAAATAGAGAACTTTGTACTTGATCCTAGAAATAACAGGCAACTACTAGAGTTTATTGAGCATGGGAGTGATACAACAGAGTTGAGCTTTAGGAATATCACTTTGGCAATTGTATTAAAGATGGATTAGAAAGGCAAGAGACATACCAGGGAGACCAGTTAGGAGGCTACCATAAGATAATATTTCAAGGAATCATTTATATAGGGGAGGGAACAAGCATTTATCACACACTTTCTACATGGTAGGCACTGTGCTAATGTTTTATAAATATCTCCTTTGAGCCTCACAACAACCCTGGGAGGGCAGTGTTATTGTGATCCCCATTTTATAGTTGAGGAAAATAAGGCAAACAGAGTTGCCCAGGGTCAAACAGCTGGTAAATGTCTGAAGGACAAGTTATACTGATTCCTGTTGCAGAACTCATCTATTTCATGACATAAAGAGGAGTGTGGCTGAAAGGACATCACAGAAAAGGCTATTCTAATCATCCAGATAATAATGAGGATTAGGTGTATGAGTAGGGGAAAGAGGATGGACATGAGAGAAGTTGTAATGTATAGAACTGACAAGACTTGGTTGATTGGGTGTATTGAGTGAAGGATAGTGAGGAGTTGAAAATGACTCTGAGACTTTGACCCCACACAATAAGAAGGATGGTGGTATTGATAGAAAGAGGGAAGCTTAAAAGAGGGGTGGATTTCGAGAGCAAAATAATGAGGCTATTTTTTTAGACATATTGAGTCGAAGATGTCTAAAGGACATCTGGTTTGAAATAAGGAATCCAATAAGGATATGGTGATGTGGTGATGCTGCTGTCAGTATCATAGATATACTGGGTTTCAGAATAGAAACTAGTGTTAGATATGGATTGAGAGTATATGTAGATATAGATAGATAAATAGATAGATTATGTTTATAGACATGATCACTGATCATTTAACCACTTGGTGGGGTTGGGGAAAGAAAGAGAGAGAGAGAGAGAGACAGAGAGAGAGTGACAGAGACAGAGACAGAGAGACAGACAAAGAGTGACAGAGACAGAGACAGAGAGAGTGACAGAGACAGACACACACACACACACACACACACACACACACACACACACACAGGGGGTGGGGACAGGGAGAGAGAGAGAGAAGAAGAATTTACAGAAGGCCCAGAATAGAGTCTTAGGGCATATTTGCAGTATGGAGAAGGGATATGGCTGACAGGAAGAGAAACAAGAGTCACTAAAGATCCAGAATAGTCTTCTGTACTTGGAGACCTTCAGTGCTTGGGAACTCAGTACCTCCCAAAGCAGCCAACTTGATTCCTAGTTGAATATCTGGAACATTTCTCTCATATTGAGTTGAAACTTATATTCCTCTGACTCCTGCCCATTGTTCTCATTTCTGCCTTCTAAGATCAACCAGAATTGCTCAATTGCTCCTGATAGCCCTTCAAATATTTCAAGACAGCAATTAGTTCCTAAGGTTTCCCCTTTTTTCCTCCAGGCTAAACATGCCCAATGCCTTTACCCTTTTTTATATGGTATTATCTTGAATCCCCTCATCTCCTTGGTTAAATAACTCTAGTCTTCTTAAAGTGTGGTTCCCAAATCTGAATACAAAGCTCCAGATGTGATCTGACTGGGGCAGTATAGTAGAACTGTCATCTGCCTTGTTCTGGACACTCTCCTCATTTCTTCATTTAGGATAGGGCAGTCTTGGCCTTGTTGGCTTCCACATGACACTTGATGCTCATTGTTTCTATGATTGTGATCTGGCAAACCCACCCAATCTATAGGGCTTGACATAGTTTAAATATGTAGCTGCAGGGGGCAGAGCCAAGATGGTGGCTAGAAAGCAGGGACTTGCTTAAGCTCTCCCCCAAATCCCTCCAAACACCTGTAAAAATGGCTCTGAACAAATTCTAGAGCTGTGGAACCCACAAAATAGCAGAGAGAAACAGGTCTCCAGCCCAGGAGAGCCTGGATGGTCGCCCAGGGAGGGTCTATCGTACAGTGCTGAGAGTGGAGGGTAGCCCAGCTGCGGGCAGTGCCGGGACAGACCAGACCTGGAATCAGCCAGTTGGAACAGGCCTTGGGGCCATGAAACAGTGAGCTGTGCCAGTTACCAGACTTCTCAACCCACAAACGCCAAAGAGCAGGTTGGGGGAAAGTGTGGTATCGAGTTCAGAGCAGTCCGATCACCAGCCTTGGGGGTAGTGGAGGTGGTGCAGTGGTGGCAGCAGCAGCAGCAGCAGCAGCAGCAGCAGCAAACTCCTAAGGCTGCTTCCAGAACTACAGCATCAGCTGCTTCCTGAGTCCCTTGCTCACACAGCGGGAGGATTCTAGCAGCGGATCAGAGCAGGAGTGCAAGGAGTGCTTTGTGGGCACAAATGCAGATTCTCTTGCTGTGCCCTGTTTGGATCCGTATTGTGGTCCTCCTTGGTGGTTCTTGGGGGAGGAGGAGTGCTGCGGTGACAGAACCTGGGGTGATGGTAGAGTAGAAGTAGCTCTGAAAACAGCAGGGCTTAGACCCTAAAGCTTGGGACAAAGTACTTTCTACAAGCAGTCATATCCTGACAAAAAGCTCAAGGGTCAACTAGTTGTCTGGAAACATGAACAGGCAGTGAAAATGAACTCAGACTCAAACGCAGACTTAAGCTCAAACTTTAGATTCTTTTTTTGGTGACAAAGAAGATCTAAACATACTGCCGGAAAGAGTCAATGAAGTCAAAGAGCCTACATCAAAAGCCTCCAAGAAAAATATGAATTGGTCTCAGGCCATGGAAGAGCTCAAAAAGGATTTGGAAAAGCAAGTTAGAGAAGTAGATGAAAAATTGGGACAAAAAATGAGGATGATGCAAGAAAACCATGAAAATAAGTCAATGACTTGCTAAAGGAGACCCAGAAATACTGAAGAAAAGAACACCTTAAAGAACAGACTAACCCAAATGTCAAAAGAGCTCCAAAAAGCCAATGAGGAGAAGAATGCCTTGAAAGGCAGAATTAGCCAAATGGAAAAGGAGGTCCAAAAGACCTGAAGAAAATACCACCTTAAAAATTAGATTGGAGCAAGTGGAAGCTAGTGACTTGATGAGAAATCAAGATATTATAAAACAGAACCAAAGGAATGAAAAAATAGAAGACAATGTGAAATATCTACTTGGAAAAACCATTGACCTGGAAAATAGATCCAGGAGAGATAATTTAAAAATTATTGGACTACCTGAAGGCCATGATCAAAAAAAGAGCCTGGACATCATCTTTCAAGAATTTATCAAGGAAAACTGCCCTGATATTCTAGTGCCAGAGGGTAAAATAGAAATTGAAAGAATCCACCAATTGCCTCTTGAAAAAGATCCCAAAAAGAAAACTCCTAGGAATATTGTCACCAAATTCCAGAGTTTCCAGGTCAAGAAGAAAATAATGCAAGCAGTCAGAAAGAAACAATTTGAATATTGTGGAAACACAATCAGAATAACCCAACATCTAGCAGCTTCTACATTAAGGGATTGAAAGGCTTGGAATATGATATTCTGGAGGTCAATGGAGCCAGGATTAAAACCAAGAATCACCTACCCAGAAAAACTGAGTATAATGCTCCAAGGCAAAATATGGATTTTCAATAAAATAGAGAACTTTCAAACTTTCTCAATGACA
>JAQQSZ010005594.1:0-13832 GCA_028646595.1 Phalanger gymnotis | reverse complement strand
TTTCATAACAACCTGGAAGAACCTACACGACATAATGCTGAGTGAGTGGAGCAGAGCCAGGAGAACATTATACACAACCACAGATATATGGATTCTGTGATGACTAACCCTGACAGACTTTGCTCTTCTCAGCAACACAATATGCAGAGACAGCTCCAAAGGACTCATGATGGAGAATGCTGTCTACTTCCAGAGAAAGAGCTATGAAGTATGAATACAAACCGAGGCACACTTCATGCTTGCCTTTTTCTCCCCCCCACTTTTTTTTCTCTCTTTTGTATTTGTTGTTGGGTTGTGGTTTTTTTTGTTTGTTTGGTTTATTTTAGTTCTGCTTCTTCTTTCTCATGCGCCATTCCATTGGTCATGGTTCTTCTCCACAACTTGACTAGTGTGTAAATTAATTCAATGCCAAGTTATATGTGGAAGTTATATGGGATTCCATACCTTCTTGGGGAGGGAAGCGGGGATGGAGGGGAGAAAATCTGGAACTCAAAATTATGTGGAACTGTTTGTTGCAAACTAAAAATAAAAAAAATAAAAAAAATGGAAAATCCTTCAATTTTCTCCTACTCAGCCATCTGACTCCTAGCATTGTCCTTGAAGTGAAAGTTCCCAAAGCTGAGGCTGCCTCCCAATCCAGCTGCTTCCAGGACTTTTTGTTTGTTGATTCTGTGGAGTTGGCCTGGACGTGTCTGCATGTTATTCAGGCCAAAACTCCACCCCTGGAATTTGGATCTTTCCTGGGGTCTTCTAAAGTTGTCTTAGGAGGGCAATTGCTTTACCCCAACTTTTATCTTTGCTGCTATATGTTCCCTCTGAGGCAATATTCTGTCCTTTTGTTTTAATGGAAGAAATCTGGAGAGCTGAAGGTTTTCTGACCTGTTCCACTATCTTCCCAGAATCCTTTCCCTGAACTATAAGTTTCTGATGATTACTATGTACTTGATATCCATGAATGCTCCCTGACCCAGTGATAGTGACCCAAGATTTGTTAGTTATTGCCAAGCTTATTTAATAAAGTTCTTTTTATGTAGTTTTATAAGGCCATGCTGCTAAGCCAAATATTTGATTTAATTTCATTAGAAAAATCACCCCAGTGATTGTTTTTAATATTGAAAAAGACTGAATGACTCAGTTTTTACTTTTCAAATTAATGCAATTCTATTGTATTGACAATATGTACTTATCGACAATTTATACTTATTTTCCTTTGTTTTTGTTTACTATTAACAGAACATTTCTTTAAAAAAAGATTAACTCTGAAGTAGTTAATGACTTAGAAACTTTTTTCCTGACCTAGGTTAAAAAAACTGAAAAATGTTTTTAAAAACCTAAGAATAAATTAGAATACATTATATAAGTATACTTAGACTAATTTTGCTTTTAAGTTCTTGATGACACGATTATTTTTTCTCCTTAATATTATCTCTGTTTATTCTAGTCTGGTGGAGTTGGTAGAAGGGCCTTGTATCTCCCAGGGAAAAATATAAGCAAGATAGATAATAACAGGCCATATTTTTGTGCCTACTTTAAGTTTTACAAGTTTAAGTTTCTCTCCCCTCCCATTATCCTGTGGGTAAGATATTGCAATTATTATCATTTTACAGATGAGAAAACTGAGTTTCAAAGCAGTGAAGTGACTTGCCCCATATAGTAGTAAAACTGGGACTCATCTTTCCTTTGCATCAAGCCGTTTTCTAAGATGAGAGTGCTGTTGGGGTGGGTGTTTTCACCATTCTGAATTCTGATAACCAGCTCCAGTGTGGAATAGAGAAGGTCTGAGGAAACTAGATAGTTCTTCAATTCCTCACGATTAAAGTCTTCAGCATGTGATTTCAATATGTCATAGAAACATTATTAATTCCTCAGGCATTGTATACTTATGTGGACCATCTCTTCTCCTCCCCTTCCCCCCCCCACCCAGCCCAAACCAAAATTGTATTCCAGAGTATGGATTTTCCATTCTACTTATGTGGATGATTGAAATTTGGTGAAAATTGAAGGAAATGAAGTGATTGCCCATATGACTTCCACTCAAGTGAAACCAGAAGAGATGTGAGACATTATAGTATACTAATCATTTCCCCAACACACATCATTTTTTCTAAGAAAAATGACTCACACATCTTTTGGCAACCTTTCATTTTTCCTTACATTTCCCCCTAAAAAAAATTAGGAATGGCTATCATTTATCTGTTAGTGGCAGGCATAGGAAAGGTATGATACCTCTCAATTAAAAATGCAAGGCTTGAAGTCTTGAGAAGCGGCTGGCCGCTTTCTGTGCAACCAGGAGCAAATCACTTAATTCCTCTGAACCTCATCTGTAAAATGAGCATAACATAAGGCAAACGAGATAATGTATGTAAGTACTTTGCTATGTAGACTTAATGACTTTGAGTAAAGAAATAGGTATGACTGAACTGATCGTCAAGTTGGTACATTGGTACATGGTGCTGTTTGGTTAGATATAGTGGGAGCTGAGAAAGATACTTTTTAGAGTTAACACTTAGGATGACAGGATCAAGGAACCTTACTTACACATGAGGAAACTGAGGCTGAGGAGGGTTAAATAACTTGCTTGAGATCACACATGAAGTAACAGGTGGGATTTGAACCAGGTCATTTGCCTCTTTATCAGGTGCTCTTTCCATTGTATCATGCTGCCTTTCGCTGATGGTTTATTCACAAATGTCACATTGATATAGTGGAAAATCTATTGGAAGGTCTTTATTATGTGGGACTAGAACTTAGAGTGCAGAACTATATCTAGAATTACCTGGGCATCTATGGTCAACCATAATGATAGGCATTTTCTTATCTGAATAACTGAAGGACCCAGGATTACATCAGAACTCCTTCAACCATCAATCTATGACTGAGCTGCTAAGTCTAAGGAGTTACCCAAGTCACATAGAGGTTATGTAACTTGCCAAGGGTCTCACAGGTAGTGAATGGAGGAGGTAGAATCTGAACCCACATCTTCATAACTTGAATCCCAGTGTTCTATCAACTATAGTATAGTCACTGTACCATGTTAACTCTTATTTACAGCTTATTTATAGATAGCTTATATTTATAGATATTCAACATCTCAGATTTCAAGTAATAAATAAAAACACTACATACCCCAAAGCATACACTAGTCACTGATATCTAAGAAGATATTCTCCATTTATTGACTCAGATTTTGATAGTACCTTCTCAACTCCTTCAGTTGCCTGTCTCCTCTGATTGGAGGGCTGGGGATGGGGGCAGAACAATACGCCCCTCTCAAAGCTTTCTTTTAAAGAAGGTTGAAAACTTTCAATTGAACTCTCCATTTGCCATCAGTAACTGTGCTTGGTTTCAACCAGCAATAATACAATATCATTCCCCTGTGTCAAGTACCCCTTGGTGACCTCCCTACTCCTCCCTGCTCTTCTACTTAATTTTGTGTGTTTTCTTTCATTAGATTGTGAGCACATTGTGGTCAGGGACTATTTGTCTTTTTCTTATTTATACCATGCCCCTTCACCTGGTATCTTTATTCTTCCCCCACTTTTTTTCCCCATTTCCTTTTGTGTGTTGCCTTCCCCCATTAGATTATAAGCTCCTTGAGGGCAGGGACTATGTTTCTTTTTCTTATGCCCCCTTCTCTTCTCTGACACTGCCATCATTCTAGGGCAGGTCCTTATCACCTTATGCCTGGACTATTACAGTATTCTGCTGGTGGGTCTGCATACCTGAAGTCTCTTCCCCACTCCAATCAATATTCTATTCAGCCACCAAAGTGATTTTCCTAAAGTGTAGGTCTGACTATGTCATTTCACCTCCTATATCAGTAAGGCAAGATTCATGACCTCAAGGATGACCATGAACATGCCTGAATGGTTCAGAATTTCAAAGTAGGAAAAACTCTCTATGTAGAAGGCAGAGGAAGTATAACATTTATTTACATCCCAGATGATCAAATCCAAGCACGAATGCCCCCAATTTGATATGGTAGCAATTATATTTCAAAACCAGTAAGCCCCCCTCAATGTACTGATGAGGAAATTATAACACAGTATTATAGCAAGGAACCAAGTCATCCTGTAACCTTCCCCCACTTGCCCCCCCACCTGCCCCAGGGCCTTTCTGTAAACAATCTCTCCTGAATCCTAACTCTTCCCTCATCACTCCCTTCTGCAGCTCTTCCCACGCTGGTTCTCTCAGTGTCTGTTCTTCAGTGCCCTCTTTATGTCTGTTGCCTCCGTGTCTTCCTCCCAATTCTGTTGCTCTCTAATTCTGCTGCTCCCAGTTCTGCTCTTCTCACACTCTGAGCTCTCCTTTTATACAGTTCTAGTCGGCATCTGATTGGCTAGAACTCAGGTTTCTGATTGACTGAATTCATGATTGATTAGAACTCAGTGCACATACCATTGGCTCTGGTCTTAGCAACTCACCTTAGGGTCCTGAAGGGCTTTAGGCCTACTTACAAACAAAGATATAATCAAGCTTTCCCACCTAGGCCCACCTGAGGCCTATTGAATGGGTGGGGAAGATCTTCAGTCACATTAATACTACCCCAAACTCCAGCGGCTCTCTGTCAGTCCAGGATTAAATACAAAATTCTCTCTTTAGTGTTCAAAGCCCTTTATAGCCCCCTTCTACCTTTGCAGTCTTTTTAGACCTTAACTCCCTTCCACATATGCTTAGGTCTAGTGACATTGACCTGCTGGTTGTTCCATGAACAAGATGCTGCATCTCTGGACTCTGGGCATTTTCTCTGGCTGTTTTCCATTCCTGGAACAGTCTGCCTTCAGAGTTACTGCCTTTTGACCTCCCTGGTATCTTTTAAGTCAGGTGTCTGAGGCTGGATTTGAACTCAAGTCCTCCTGACTCCAGGGCTGCCCCATTTGTCCTTCACCCTTGAAGAGGACTGTGACATCAAGGAAGTGATGTCTTGACATGCAAGCAAATTGGATTTAAGTGAGGGAGAGCTGTGCAAAGTCGCCAGCCTCATTTTCTCCTCTGGAGCCACATGGGTCCAGTGGCAAGATATAGCTCAGGATGACTGGAGATGGGCCAGGATGCAGTGAGAGACCTTGGCCTTCCTATTTACTTAATTACTTCCTATTTATCCTGTACATAGTGTGTTTGAATATGTGTTTGTATGTTGTCTCCACTAGATTGTGAAATCCTTGAGGGTAGGGATTGTCTTTTGCCTATTTTCGTATCTCTCATGTTTAGCATAGTGCCTGGCACATAGTAGACGCTTAATAAATCCTTAATGATTGCTTGAATTGTTTGCCTTAGCCTTCTAAATCATCTGTCTGCCTTTCTACTTCAGTCCGTTTTTAACTTAGATGCCAAAGTGAGATAATGTATGTAATGCTTTGCAAATCCCAATTCTGATGTTCTGCCTCCCTTTTTACACACAAGACCCCACTATCCCTTGAGCCTATAATATTCTCCCTTCTGCCTCTAAGCTTCCATGGCTTCCTTCAAGACTTTACTGAAATCTCACATTTTTCAGGAGCCTTTTGCTGATCTTCAGTTACTTGTGCCTCGAAGTGATTCTGTATGTATCTTGCATTGGCCTAGTTATATACATGTTATCTCTCCTATTAGACTGGGAGCTCCTTGAGAGCAAGATCAGTGGTTTTACCCTTCTCTCCAGTGCTTAGTACAGTACCTGGCACATTGTAAGTGCTGAATTTTTGATCATTTCCCTCAAGCCCTTATGAAGGAGTTGTTTAGCTCTACTAGTGTTTGGTAGTTTGGAAGGTATCACTTTAAGGGCATTAGGCAGGGCTACATACCCTCAAATATCACTCCTACAGCTTATTACAGGTACCTGCAATTTTACCAGTAGGGATTCATCTCCTTGGATGTCTTCAAGAGTCCATGGTATTAGAATGCATGCCCTTCAGAAAAGGCAATATTTTAAACTAATATTAGTGGGGATTAGTTAATAGCCTTCTGGGAGCAAGATCTTATGGAAATAGGACACATTCTTATAGAGTCTTATAGTATGAGGTGGGCAGACTTTAGGATGAAGGGCCCAAAAGCAGAATTGGGAACTTTGCCTCATGCAAAATTATGTGAGCCTGCAGGAATATAGGTATAAAGACAAATTATTCAACATGTCAATATCAAGGAAGGATTTTTCACTCTCCAAGGACAAAAATGATCTATTTCTTACTAATCATTTACTGAACAGCTTTTCAATATATCTGGAATACTGCAAGATATAAATTTTTCTGCTTGTCTTATTGTGATAAAATTTTTCTTATACAAGTTCCTGTGTCTTTAGGTATGCTATTTTAATAATCACACACTATCCTACCAATATTTTTTCCACACACAAAACCTTTCTTATATATGGTAGGATAAACTTCCCTTTCTGTACTCCACTATCCTAAAAAGCAGATTTTGAGTTTGTGTCCCATTTGAGTTTCTGGAGAATGGAATTTGCATAATAAGAGTACTAGAGAATGGTTGTCTCTCTAGTTGTCACTTTAAGGTCTCCAGTGATAGTTAAATTAGTGTTAATTTCCATACATATTGGAATTTTTCTTAATCAGACCATAAAAATTCATTTGTAATAAGAACCTAAAGGACTACATGGATGGTATAATAAAAATGAAATAAGCCCATCCCTTTAATGACTTCCAAAATGAAGAGCTAGTGAATTTTTCATGGCTAAGAAATTAAGTTGAGTTCATTCCTATATGTTATACATGAGAAATAATTTATATGTACCCTGGAAAGGGGTCATCATTTAAAATTTTTGGAATCATGCCCTTCTAGATTTGGAAGAAGCATCAACTGTTATGTAGTCACTTTATTTTATGTAAAAGAAAACTGAGCAGCTCAGAAAATTTAAGTGACTTTGCCAGATAGATTTAAAAAATTCTTACCAAGAAATTCTAATCCTTTACTTTATCATCTACCTATTCATCTGTCTGTCCAGCTGTCTAATGGTTGATTTCTTGTTGTTATATTTCCTAAGCTATCCCTTGAAACAAAAGGCATTTACTTGGGAAAGTTGAGTAGAACCCATGGAGTTGTCTAAAGATCTATGTCAATTTAAAAAAAAAAAGGAAAGAGAATTGTTTAGTTTTGTGTAAATATATATTTGCCTTTGTCATGACTCTGTGACACTTCAGCCTTGTCATTCTTCTTTACCCAGTGGGACTGGCTGGATGTAATCCTTTGGAACGATATTTACTTCTATAGCATTTTGGTACTAAAAAAGGGGACATAGGGAGGATCCACAATCAAGTAATCTGAGATTTCATGGCCAATACAAGAGAAAAAGTGACCATCTCCTGTAGTTGAGTTTTGGCACGTCCTTATTAACTTCAGATGCTCCAGAAAAATCAGTTTTAATTGGAAACTTCAGAGAATTTTTGCTAATGGCAAATCAATAAATGATTAAAAAAATTTATTGAGTTACATATCTGCACAGTGCTGAACAAGTTATCAATCATATTCCCTGAAGCTCAGCCATTATCATGCCTGAGGAATTAGAATATAAACACATTTTTAGATAATTTATCAAATTGACCATAGAGTAATCTATACCACAAAAATGATAGGTTGAGAGAAAATATTGCATGTCTAAATACAAAGGATCATTTGTCTTTTGTCTTTGAATAATATTTTATTTTTTCCCCAATTATATCTAGAGATAATTTTTAACATTCAAAGTTTTTGGTTCGATTGTCTACAATTATTTTAAATGGAATTTATCTTTCTATCTCTTGCTGCTGTATTTTGTTGAATATATATAGTAACGCTGATTATTTATGTGGGTTTATTTAATAGATTTTTACAGATACTTAAAATAATATTTTATATTATTTATGTGGGTTTTATTTATATAACAACTTTGCTAAAGCTGTTAATTATTTAAATGAGTTTTTTAGTTGATTCTCTAGGATTCTCTCTCTCTCTGTCTGTCTCTCTTTTTCTATCTCTTTCTATCTCTCCCTCCCTCCCTCCCCCTAACTCTCTCTAAGAGGAAATTGGAGTTAAGTGACTTGCCCAGGGTCATACAGCTAGTAAGAGTCTGAGGCCAAATTTGAATTCAGGTCCTCCTGACTTTAGGGCCAGTGCTCTAGTTGCTGTGCTATCTAGCTGCTAAAAGGTACCACAGACAACAAGTAATGTCAGTACTAAACATATATGCATCAAATGGTATAGCATTCACATTTTAAAGGATAAGTTCAATGAGTTATAGGAGGAAATACACAATAAAACTATACTAGTGGAGGATCTCAAATTTCCCCTTCCAGAACTAGATAAATGTAACCACAAAATAAACAAGAATGAAATTCTCTAAGTATAACATCGTATCTGCAGAGCAATAGTTTTGTTTCCTCATTGCCTATTCTAATTCCTTCAGTTTCTTTTTCTTTTCTTATTGCTATAGGAAACATTTCTAGGCCAATATTGAATAATAATGGTTCCACCCCTGATCTTACTGGGAAAGCTTTTAGCTTCTTCCCACTGCATGTAATGTTTGCTGATAGTTTTAGATAGGTACAACTTATCATTTTAAGGAAAACCCCATTTATTCCTTCGTTCTCTAGTGTTTTTAATAAGAATGGGTGCTGTATTTTTGTCAAAAGCTTTCTGCGCATTAAGATAATCATATGATTTTTGTTGGTTTAGTTACTGATATGGTCAATTATGCAGATAGTTTTCCTAATATTGAACCAGCCCTACATTCCTGATTTAATTCTCACCTGGTCATAGTGTATGATCCTTGTGATAGATTGCGCTAATCTCCTTGCTAGTATTTTATTTAAAAATTTTGCATCAGTATTCATTAGGGAAATTGGTCTACAGTTTTCTTCCTGTTTTGGCTCTTCCTGGGTTAGGTTTCAGCTCTGTATTTGTGTGTTTAAAGGAAATTGGCAGGACTTCTTTGCATATTTCTCCAAATAGTTTATATAGCATTAGAAATAATTGTTCTTTAAATGTTGAAGTGTTTGTGAATCCACTTGGCCCTGGGGATTTTTTCTTAGGTAATTCATTGATGACTTGTTCAATTTCTTTTACTAAGATGGGATTACTTAAGTATTCTATTTCCTCATCTGTTAATCTGGGCAATTTATATATTTTTAAAAATATTCATCCATTTCACTTAGGTTGTCAGATTTATTGGTATAGAATTGGGGAAAATAACTCCCAATTATTACTTTAATTTCCTCTTAATTGGGGGTGAATTTAGCCTTTTTATTTTTGATTCTTTTATGAATCAATCTATGGTATATATATTTTGTTGTTTTTTCCCCTATAAAACTAGCTCCTAGTTTTATTTATTAGTTCAATGATTTACTTTCAATTTTATTAATCTCCTTTGATTTTCAGGATTCTAATTTGATGTTTAATTGGTGATTTTTAATTTGTTATTTTTCTAGGTTTTTTAGTTGCATGCCCAATTTTGACCTGTTTTTTCCCTATTTTATTGGTGTAAGCATTTATGGATAAAAATTTTCCCCTAAGGACTGCTTTGACTGCATCCCATAAATTTCGGTATGCTGTTTCATTGTTGACATTCTCTCTAATGAAATTATTTATTGTTTCTATAATTTGTTCTTTCACCCACTCATTCTTTAAGATTAGATTATTTAGTTTTCAATTAATTTTTAATCTTTCCATGACCCATTATTGAATGTAATTTTTATTGCATTATGATCTGAAAAGGATGTATTTATATTTCTGCATTTGGTTATGAGGTTTTTATGCCCTACTACATGGTCAGTTTTTGTGTACTGCTGAGAAAAGAGTATATTCCTTTCTATCTCCATTCATTTTTCTCCAGAGGGCTACAATATCTAACTTTTCTAAAATTATATTTACCTCCTCAACTTCATTCTTATTTATTTTGTGGTTAGATTTACCTAGTTCTGGAAGGGGAAAGTTGAGATCTCCCACTAGTATAGTTTTACTGTGTATTTCCTCCTATAACTCATTGAACTTATCCTTTAAAAATTTAGATGCTATACCATTTGATGCATATGTTTAGTACTGACATTATTTTGTTGTCTGTGGTACCTTCTAGCAGGATAGAGTTTCTTTATCTCTTTTAATTAGATTTATTTTTGCTTTTGCTTTATCTGAGATCATGATTGCTATCCTTGCTTTTTAAACTTCACCTGGAGCATAATAGATTCTGCTTCAGCTTTTTATCTTTACTCTCTGTGTATCTCTCTGTTTCAAACGTGTTCTTGTAAACAACATATCGTTGGATTCTGTTTTTTAATCCATTCCACTTCCATTTTATGGGCGAGTTCATCTCATTTACATTCACAGTGATTATTGCTAACTGTTAACACTTTTTATCTTTTCTCTCCTTTCATCTTATCCTTCTTCCCTAATGTTTTGCTTCTGACCACCACCTTCTCCAATCTGCCCTCCCTTCTATCAGTTTCCCCCTTTTCTTGTCCCTCTCCCCTTCCCTATAGGGTAAGAAAGATTTTTATAGCCAACTGAATTCAGTATGTTATTCCTTCTTTGAGTCAATTCTGATGAGAGTAAGGTTCCAGCAATGCCTACTCCCATATAGTTCATTATCATTAGCATTAATAGGAATAAGCAAAACCCAGATATCTTTGCCATTTGTTTTTACAAACTTGACCAAATCCACCAAACATTTTTGATAATATATTTTTAAAAACTGACAATGGATAAGTGGAATTTTCTTGACATAATCTTTATTGAAGCATGGAACTTTAGTTTATTTCACCTTACAGTGAAGTTGCATTTATGATGATAGACAATTCAGGGCTATACAACCATCATACTGTTGCTGGTGTAGGTACAACTTTATCAGAAGATACAAATATGACCCGCAAGAGAAACAAGTCACAAAGAGAGAACACGATGAAAACGTCCACTGTTTTACAAATCACTCTGTTACCACAAACACAAAATGGCAGTTACTGTTAGTAAATCAGCCACAGAAAATTGTATTTATCTTTAGATAAGGAAATAGGGGATTTTAGGGGGAGTGGGGTGAGAGGGGTTGTGCTTTATCCACAGTCCTTTAGTAGAAAAAAATTTAGGTCATTCTTATCCACAAAACAACGCTAACCAACAGACATATTGAAGAGTAATATTAAAGGAGATAGCAATGCCTTTACAAGTGTCTTCTCGATCATAAATTTCTGTTTACTTCCTGCATGATATCAGAGTGTAAGTAGCCCCAAAAAATCAGCAGCAAAATATTACAACAACATAACAAGTCAATACAGTGCCAATGTGTTATGTTGTAGAAGAGAGTACATAAAGGACAAACAATGATAACTTAATCATATAAAACATGATACATAGCTGAAATACAGTCCACTTAAATAGCTATGTGACCAAGAATGTTAAATACTGTATTAATGTCATTTTAAAACATAAAATCTCTTAAGTTTTTGTGCTTAAAGTTTTTTTTCCTGTTAAACAGTTAGTTGCTTACTTCCAATACTGCCACTGTAACTGATATTACAACAGATCACAATTTTCACAGACACATCAACATTAAAACATTTAGTTATGAGAAAATAAGTCACTTCTCATTAGTTCACAGTGTGAAAAAGTGGTGTACACTCTGTCTGGAGAAAAGCTTTCAGTTACTCATCAAGCCTTTCACAGAAAAGTCCTGATACCAGATGCAGTGCTAGATTTAGAAGATTGGAAAGCAACACATCACATGTTGGGAGGAAAAATAAAACAATTTGTTTCTTCATGGGTATCGTCTAAGTGACCTTCGTCTTCTGTTGTAGAAATGCCTGAGCCCATGTTGTCGTGAAAAATTCATCATGTAATTTTGTTTGCGAGTGCTGTTAAAAGGAAGTGGGGTCAGGAGAAAGAAATGTAAATATCACTGAAAGCAAAATCTGTTTTGGGTCCTAACTTATTACCTTGTGATTACTTCCTACCCTCCCTAGCTTCAAGTCTCAGCTAAAATCTCACCATTTACAAGCAGTTTTTTCTTATCTCCCTTAATGCTAGGACCATCCCTCTGATATTGCCTCCGATCTATCCAGCATATATTTTGTTTCAACATAGTTATTTGTTTGTAGTCTCCTCTATTAGACTGAAAGTTATTTGAGGGTAGGGACCTTCTTTGTCTTCCTGGTGCTTAGCACAGTGCCTAGCACATAGTAGGTGCTTAATAATGTTTGCTTGCTGAAGTGATTTATTTTTGATTTATTTTGAAATTTCCTGGGGCAGTTGGATAACTGGGACATTCCCATTCAGGGAAAGATTAACTAAAGACATTTTTGAGTGTCTACGCTTGTAAGCTGTTATAACCAGTTATCCAAACTTGTAAAAATATTATATTCTCTGTTATAAATGAACTGAATCTATTCTGCTCTTACATTTTCTACACTGGAATCATTGCTGTTAATATTCACTTGTTTCAAATTATTTTAAGACTGGGAAGAAGCTTACCCTATGCCCCAATGTGACTCTTTCAGCTTTTCTTACTTTACAAGATTTTAATTTTTATTCCTTTTTTTTTGTAGCTAAGACAATTTTTTTGTCTTAGTCTTCTTCTGTTTTGCATACTTAGGCCCATTCTCAGAACGCTGGATTGCACTGTGATGCTGCCCTCCTTAAACAGTAGGCAGTTGTGGCTACATTCTCCCTTTCTCTTTTTTTTTTTTGTTCATCATAGTCTTTAATGTGGAAGTCTCCACCAACTGTATTGTGGTTTCCCTTATAATACTGATAGAATACTGCAAAAATTCACATCAGCAACAAATAGATGGATAACCAGAATATGAGACAGAAGAGGAGGCTGAGGAGATGCTAGAAAAATGTCATTAAACAGGGAATATTCTTTTCAAGAAGCAGAAACAAATTGCAAGTGGATCTCAGGGCATATTGATAAAAATTAATATGCATTTATTAAGTACCTACTATGTGCGGTAAGATGACAGGTAAAGCTACCATATATGACTTAGTCATTTTCTCCTTACACCGCAAATGTGCCCTAAGGTACTTTCAATGAAATATTCTTTATAAGACCACTGAAAGGAAACAACTCTCAAGCACACAATAAGTGTGTTACCAATTCCTTGTATGCTTTTGCAGCTGCCAAAAGTATCTGTCTTCTAAAAAGTCACTGATTTTGTTGAAGATTTTCATGGTCCTGAAGACATTTGTAATATCATTTCATAGTGCCATAGAAAACACCAATTGTATGGATTGATATAACTGTGATATGCAAAGACAGTGCTGGACTTCGGATCAGGAAGACACGAATGAATTAAAATCCTACTTCAGACACTAACTGTGTGATATTGGGCAATTCATTATACCTCTCTGTGCCTCAGTTTCTTGATCTGTAAAATGAGAGTTGGACTTGATAGCCCCTAAGAGCCTTTCCAACTCCAAATTTATAATTCTATACCGCAGATATGTTCATCATAAATGTGTATAGGAGATGAAATGGTAAGAGATTTATTTTTGACTGAATGACATAGCTCTTTACTTTGGTAATTAGTGATTGTAGTACTGGCAAGGCATCTGTTTATGCTAAAATTTTTTGATCTTAATAGAAAAAAGTAAAATATAATGAGACAAAGGGGAAAATTTAGAGGTAAAATAGGAAGTTGGGTTTTTAGAGAGAATAAAAATGTTACTGTTACATTTTACGTGAATTTTTAAATCAGATTTTATTTAATCAAAAATACTACAATCTACTTGACAAGTATGTTTTTCCTGTTTATAATAAAACACAGATGTAAAACAAATATTTTCATGAAATATTTGAATACTAATTATTTCTTAGTTTTTTTAACCCATGATATGTAGATGGATATTTGTATATGATATATTTATGTGTATATACATAT
>JAQQSZ010005593.1:0-13833 GCA_028646595.1 Phalanger gymnotis | reverse complement strand
TGGTCTGGAGACCTGCTTCTCTCTGCTATTTTGTGGGTTCTGCAGCTCTAGAATTTGTTCAGAGCCATTTTTACAGGTGTTTGGAGGGATTCAGGGGAGAGCTTAAGCAAGGCCCTACTTTCCAGCCTCCATCTTGGCTCTGCCCCACGGCTACTTTTTAATAGTAGAAGAAAGAGCATGAACAAAGAGGTCTTCACTATGATGGTGTTTGGAATTAAGAAAATCTCCCCCACAGCACTCTTGAATTCTTTTAGGATCATCGGACCATCTACCTAGAACTAGAAGTGTTCTTAGAGGTCATCTGGTCCAATCTTTTCATTTTACAGATGAGGAAACCAAGGTTCTGAAAGGTAAAAATGCTTGTCCAGGTCACACAGCTCCCCTCTCTTCTTGGCTTTCATAACACTGCTCTTAGTTCTCCTCTTACTGGTATGATCACACCTTTTCAGTCTCCTTAGATGGATCTTCATCTGTGTCACACCCTCTACTTGGGTGCTCCCAAAGACGATCTTTAGTAATTTTTATACGCATTCACTTGGTTAGTTCATCAGTTCTTATGGGTCAGATGACTTGTGAGTTGGATCTCATCAGCTCCCATGGAACATAGATAACTCCCAGATCTCTGTCTCTATTTCCATCCCTTGTCTTTCCTCTGAGCTCCAGCCCCATACCATAACTACCTATTGAACCTTTAGAATTTGATGTTTTGTAGTTCTCTTAAATTCAACATATCCAAAACAAAACTTATTTTTCCTCTTAAACTAACTCCTCTTCTAAACTTCCCTGTTACTACCAAGGGCACCACCATCCTTCCACTCACCAGTTTCATAACCTCAGGATCATATTTGAGTCCTCTCTCTCCATCACTCTACTTAATAGTAACCAAATCTTGTAACTCCTTTCTCCATACATCTCTCAGATATGTCCCGTATTAGCTTCTCGTGTTGTTATTATCCTAATTTCCTAATATTCTAAAGCTCCTCTGAACTACATAACAGACTCATAATTTGTTTCCCTACCTTAAGACTGTCCCTACTCCAAAACATTCTATAAACAGCTGCCAAAGTGATTTTTTCCCAAAGTGCAGGTCTGGCCGGGTCGGGCACCACCCCTTACTCAGTAAACTCCAGTAGCTTCCTTTTTCCTCTATGATCAAAAATAAACTCCTCTGTTTGGCATTTAAATCTTCTCACAACTGACTTTTCCAAATGTTTCATGTGTTACTGCCTTCCACTAGCAAGTCTTCTTCCTGTTTCTCACATATTCTATCTCGATTGTTGTTGTTGTGTTTGTCCTTCATTCTTGAACAGGACCATGACATCAGGGAAATGATGACATGACTTGCAGTTGATTTGGATTTGAGTGAGGGAGGACTGTGCAAGGTCACCAGCCTTACTTTCTCCTCCAGAGCCATCTAGGTCCAGTGGCCTGATGTTCATCAGGACGACTGGAGATGGCACAGGATGCAATGGGAGGGCCTGGCCAATTTAGGCTAAGGCCTTTTCAGGTTCTCACTTTGAGTGAAGTAATGCCCATTCAGTGAAAAGGCCTCCTTAAGAAGTACCTGTGGACTGACTATCTACATGCCTAGAAAACTTTCCTTTTTACTGTTGCCTTTTAGAATCTCTAACTTCCCTCAAGGTTCAGTTCAAATGCTGCCTACTACAGGACACCTTTCTTGTTCCTTCTACATATTAGTTCATTCCCTTCTAAAGTTACCTTGTATCTACTTGTATATCACTGATTTGTCTATATTTTCTTTCCCCCCACCCACATTAGAATACAAGCTCCTTCAGGGCAGCGACTCTATATAGATATTCTTTTTAATCTCAGAATGTAGCACAGTATCTGCCACGTGGTAAGCACTTAATGCAGATTGGTTGATTGAGATAAATTCAAACTCAGATCATCTGACTCTAGATTCAATATTCTTTTCGTGATATCATGATGTCTCCTTCTTCACTGCCAACCAGTGAGAACTTATAGTGAGAGGATGGAGAATAGCCATCACTGCTGCATTCTGCAGGCATGGTCTATAGAAATGTGAACTTTATAGTTCTATTTTCCATAGAAGCTAAAGGAGGCTATGAAATATATAATAAAGAATAGCTAGTAACCCTCAATAAGGCATTCCTTAATCAATATTTTCTTTGATCAAATCAATAAAGAAATATGCCTTATTCTGGCATTGGGAGAAAATTACTTACACAGTGAGGGTGACTACATACGTATTTTTTTAAAAATCTCTCATATTTCGGTAGGTTTTGATTCACCTTTAAAACAGAAACACAAACACTTCAGAATGGAAGGAGCATCGGGCATCATAATGTCTAGCCCATACCTAAATAGGAATTCTCTCTACAATAAACCCAAGTGGTCATCCATCAGAAAAGACCTCTTATTAAAGAAATTTTTGCCATGTCATGAATTTTTCAAGCCTGCCAAATTCCACTCTGAGACAGCTTAAATTATTTGGAAGCTTTCCTTTAGGTTACGTAGAAATCTATTTCTCTTCCATTTCAACCACTGCTCCCAATTTTGCCCTCTAGGGCCAATAAAACAAATCTAATTCCCTTCCTCTAAGGGAAAAAAAAAGACTAAAATAAAAAATTGTGAAATTTCTATGAGATAAGCAGAAATAACTTTGAAGTTCAGGTGACACAGAAATTGTCATTTTTAATGATGATTAGATAATTTTTTAATCTCTTAAATATCAGGCTGTAATGCCTTTGGGTTAACCAAAGGCAAAGATATTCTATTCATTTAAAACATATTGTATCTGTTTTATGCACAATGATTTCCATCCAAGTGATGCATTGCAATTATTCTTCAGGTTGTCCTTAACTATGGAACTGAGAGCCGGATAACTAATATTCTTGATAGATTGGACTTTTATGTACTACCTGTTTTCAACATTGATGGCTATGTCTACTCATGGAATGAGGTACGCATACTCACTTCTTGCCTAGAGATTCATTCGATGAAACTGAAAGTAAAAGCTTTTTTTTTAAGAAATGACATTACTGTGTACCTTCTTTTAGGAACGACTGTGGAGGAAGACCCGGTCCATCAGGTCAGGCACCAGTTGCGTTGGTACTGACCCCAACAGAAATTTTGATGCTGGATGGTGTGGTAAGTATCTTTGTGACAATATTATAGTTTTCTACCCAAACGTATGGCATTCAAAATGCCTTAAGTCACCACTAAAGAAAAATAAATTTTGCATACTATTATAAGAGATTACAAATACTTAACTTTCAGCTTTTCAATTTTGGTGGAATACTGAAAATAACTAATAGTCTGTACTTTTGCAAAAAAAAAGATAATATAGTGAGGTTAGCAGGATCTCCACAGCCATTCATTTGTTTCATGTATATAAATTTTCTTATATTACCCCTCTTCCTAGTCCTATTTTGCTACTTTACTACAGTGTAGAGTTTACCCCGGCTTGTCAAAGGCTTTATTCTAACTCTATTCTACAAAAATCAAAAGGCTTCAAATACACATAACACCAGCTTTAATTGCCTCTCCCACAGGGACGATGAATACTGTTACTCTATCTTTAAAAGGAAATGAATTTTGCAGAGTTACAGTTTAACTGTCATCTGTGAAGACTACAAAGCAACTGGCAGTTTCACTGTCATTATAGAGTCTGTTTTAAATGTCATGAGAGAGTGAGAGATAAGCAGAAGCCTGTGGGAAAAAAAGGTTTTTTCTGATTTACTTCATAAAAAATATATTTAACAAACTAGGTGGGGGCTCAGAGCTAATTGGCAATTTATTATTGGTAATTTATAAAGAAAAAGCTGAATTTACACCTCAATTAAATTAAGATATAGGATAAGAACTAATAATGTCATGAATCAAATAGCAGACGGACAGGAGGTGGGTTGCTGTTATTGTTCACTGGTATAGTACCCTACACAGCCCACCTGAACCCACATAGGCTTAATATGGGGATATCAACCCAAAAACCTGCTAAGTATTGTATGGTTAAGGCGATAAACTGTTTTTTGGTCATCCAAGGACCAGTCTAGCAAAGTTTAGACAGCCTTATTACCAAAATCTTGACTAACAGATACTAATTTTGTAGGAATAGTGTTGTGGAGAAAGGAGCATTGGATCTAATGGTCTATGCATTTTCATATTAACTGGAAAATAAGCCTTCTCATACTACTCTCATAGTAAAAAAAAAAAACCTCTAGGATTTATTCATGTCTTAGACATTCTGAGAGGTAGGAGTGAAGAATTATGATTTTAGGCATTTTTGTATTAACAGGAAAAACGTACCAACTCTCTTCCAATCTCACAGTGAGAGGTCCTATATAGGCTTTTATGTATCCCTTGCACCAGAGATATCAAACATATAGCCCATGTACCACATGCGGCCCACAATATTCCTTAATGCTGCTGAACTATGCTAAAATTTAATTGAGAAACATTTAACAAAATAAATTAAAATACAATGGAACATAGTTAATGTTAACACGTGTTTTTCTAAGTCAATAGATGATGCCCAAAACCCTTTAGGTACAGTTTCCTATTTGAATTTGACACCCCTGCTTTACACATTGTTTTTGTTTGAGGGAGAGGAATCAATATCTATGAGTTCAACGGTGGAGAAACTCTCTCTACCATTACAGATTGACACTCATTCTGAACTTTATAGTTTTAGGGAGTTACCTGTGACACTGAGTGATTAAGTGATCCTCCCAGGGTCATACAGCTCATCTGAGCCAAAGGCAAGGCTTGGATCCAGGTTTTCATGACTGCAAGGCTGCCACGCTATATTTGCCTAAGGAAAATTTATAATGCTCCCTTTTTCTAGCTTGGAGACATAATATACTCCATTGGGTACCTCAATTAACCATTAATCATAATGCATGCTCTTACAGAAATTGGGGCCTCTACCAGCCCCTGTTCAGAAACTTACTGCGGACCTACTGTTGAGTCTGAACCTGAAACCAAGGCCCTGGTGAACTTCATAAAACAAAATCTTGATTCTATCAAGGCCTATCTGACAATACACTCCTATTCCCAGATGTTGCTGTTCCCTTACTCCAAAAGTTATGCCCTCACAAAGGACCACACTGAGTTGGTAAGTAGAAAACCATTTCTCGTTTTTAAATGCCAGAGAAAAGAAATATGTCATGTCCATCAAATCTATCATTTCATTATTGGGTCTTTTTGCAATGTTCAGAGGAAAAAATCTAAAGTAATAATTTCTGAAAGTTGTTACGTATTTTCAAGGAACTTCGAGTGACCTAAAAACAACTGGCAAAGGGAGATGTGAATTTGTTGCATAGGTCAGAATGTCACGTGTGGTTTACTAGTTAAACTTCAAAATGGCAGTATCTATACTACCTTTTGCTTCAATGAAGAATTGATTCAAATGACTCAATTATGGAGGCTTTTGAGATAATCAACAAAACTATTTCATCCCACACACATTGTTCATAATTCTATTGTGAATCTATTGTATGAGGAAACCTAACCTTTCAAAAGAACTAAAGTAGACAGAGGTAGAATTTAGTAGATTTGGAAGCTAGGTGGTGCCATAGTGTATGGAGCGCCAGACCTGGAGTCAGAAAGACTCATCTGTATGAGTTCAAGTTGTGTGACCCTCTGTGACCCTAAACAAATCACTTCACCCTGTTTGCCTCAGTTTCCTTATCTGTAAAATGAACTGGAGAAGGAAATGGCAAACCACTGCAGTATGTTTGCACAGAAAACCCCAAATGGGGTCGTGGTGGATCAGACGTGACTGAACGTGAAAACACAATCGTAGACAAATCAGGCATTAGAGCCATGAAGAACTGCATTCAAACCTTACCTCTGACTCAACCAAGAAGTTAGATGACACAGGAAAGAGTGATGTACCTAAAGTAAGGAAGAACTAAGTTCGAATCTGACCCAAGACTCTTAAGCATTCTATAAAAGACTAGCGGTATGGCCCAAGGTGTTATACTGTCTATATGACCCTGGGGGAGTCATTTAACTGCTCAGTGTTCTAGGCAATTCTCTAAAACTGTAAGTTATAGAGAAAAGAGTGCCAGCTCACATTAGTAGAGGGAATGTCCTCACTTGGGAGTTCCCTATACCAATGAAATCACTACAAGAGATAAATAACAATTTAATGCAATAATATAAGAAATATCCCAAGGCAGTACACAAATAACAGATAAAGATAAAATGGTGAGTTCCAATTCAGGAAGAATAAAAATGAAAAATTAGAAATTAAGGAAACATTTGGCTTGCAGGAGTAGAAACTCTTGTTCCACAGAGAAACAGTGTGAGGTTTTATTCATTTATCTAAGCCAAAAAATTATATCATTTAAAGGATGACACATATATATTTGGCTTACTCATATGACTAATACTTAGAAAGTCAATACATAAACCCAGCAACTGTAAAAGGTGGAATATTTTCTTTTACATTTGGGCAATTTGTTTTATATTTTTACTAAATGAACCGTGTAATGCTGAGAATATCTTTCGAAAAGAAAAATAACAGAGATATGCAATTCTTCTAGGATAGAGGTGGCCAGAAGATACAGGATCACAGAACCTCAGATTTGGTAGACTTGCTAATCCAATCCCATACCTGACCAAGCATCCTTTCTATAACACCCCAGTGCCAGCGGTTATCTTGCCCTTGCCTAAAGGACCCCAATGATGAGAAAACCAGTAGCACCAAAGGCTGACCAGACCATCTTTAACTAGCTTTAATTGTTTGGAAGTTCTATTTCTCATTCAACCCCAATTTTCCTCTTCCATCTTCTACTCATTGCCCCTAGCTCTGCTCTCAGGGACCAAAAGGAAAAAGACTAATTCTTCTTTGGATCCCTCTAATCGTTTTTCCACATGTAAACCAAAATTGACATGGACATTCTTTTAATACATTTTAAGCTTCTCATAGAAGAGAAGCCATGTAGCAGGGTGGAAAGAACCCTGGATTTGGAGTCAACAAACCTGAGTCCGAATCCTAGCTCTATAACTTATCATTTGTACTGTTGTAGGACAGTCACACAATTTTCTGGGCCTCACCTCAGTTTCCTCAATTTCAAAATGAGAATGTTGGGCTAAATAGTCTCTGAGGTTCCTTTCTCATCGAAATCCCATGATCCTTGGGTCTTTGGACTTCATTCCATAAAGAACTACATAGTTCATAAATATTAGAGCTAAAAGGGACCTCAATGACTGATTCTCTCATTACAAAGGTGACAAACATAAGGCCTGGAGGGGGAAAGTGATTTTTCCCAGATCACATCACAGTTAGGAACCTATCTAGACTAGACTAGACTAGGCTAGAACCTAGTCACCTTGATTCTCAGTGGAATGTTCTTAGGAATCCATCGATATTTCAACTTTCTGGTTATCTCAGAATTCTTGTGTTACCAAGTGAATAGTTTCAAATTCTGCTGTATTCCTATCCAGGGAGCCCATTTTCACACTATTTATCCGTTGACATATTGTATCTACTACCCAAGAGAATGTAAGCTCCTTGATAGCAGGAATTGTTTTGTTTTGTTTTGTCTTCATTTCCCCAGTTCCTTGCACATAGTGGACACGTAGATATGTTTGTTGGCTTGGCTTGGTTTGGCTTCATTTGATTTGGTTTGATTTGGCTGAGTTTGTATCAAGTGGGATTGAGTTGGGTTGCATACAGTACAAGAAAAAGGAAAAAGACTGAGATGAGCTGGCTACTTTTACAAAATATAAATCCATTTAAACCATGAAATACCAGAGATCTCGAGCTATTTTATTTTTAAAAAATAAAGAAAAACATAAAGTTAAATCAATTATATACCTAAAGGTGTTAATGAGTAAGATACCAAAATGAAAAACTTAAAATGATTACTTTTCAAAATTAATGAACACAACTAGTTTTTTCAGGGACAACTTACTATGTATACAAACTAATATTAATAATGAAGAAAGCCTTATCTCAAAATATTCCTCTGAGATTTCTTCCATCCCTTCCCGCCAACACATCCTATTGTCTCCTGAAGATCCAGATAGGTTTTATTATTTCTGGCAATATACACTTAAGAGTTTTTAGAACTGAGGTTATATTATCAGCCAAATGGCTCTGTACACTGACCACCTAGTATCCTGGACTACCCTAAAGTCTCAAAATTGTTCTCAATAAAAAAGAATCCTGTAAATAAATTCCATCTTCAGAATCGCATGAACTATATTCCCTATCTCCTGCAGGAATTTGGTCCAAGAAAAGACCCAAGATTTAGAGGTCAGATGGTTTTAGTCAAACAATCCTTTTTTACCTAAAGTAATATGAATAAATTATAGAAGCACATGGGCCATAAATACTTTCTTTAACAGATGGATTTTTCACTTAAAAATCAATAAAATCAAAAAAGGGAGCAGCAATACTTCCCCAGATAGAGTAGTCACTTCCTTCAAAGGTCATTCCAGATAGAGGTGGAGAATTTAATTTTCTGAAATACTGAAAAAGGATGAAAGAATGAAGGAGAATATTGGGGAGATTTTAAGACCACTTTAATGGAAAACATTTCTTTTGACCTGAAAGTTTCAAGCAAAGCCTTGAGTGATGAGAAGTAAATATATTCTTTCTTTCTCCCAAGAGTCAGGGCTCCTGCAGCTGTTGCACATAGTTGTTCTCAACCATTTAAATAGTACAATGGAAGCCAAACTAGGAGACTCTAGCCCAGAAGAAAACTCTGTCATGTGATTTCTGGCCCCATTTCCAGTCCTGGACACCTCCCTTTTCTAAACTGTGAAGCCAATTTTCCATTACCACTTTCCCTCTGTGCACAAGTTAGACAAAAACATTCTTCCACCAGGTATACCTGGCTGTGACAGTGATGTACAAGAGACAGAAGATAACTTACCAATAGATGAAAAACTAATCAACTAGTTACCAATCCCAAAGCAATGACCGAACATTGACTGTGTACGTAGTATGCTAAGAGTATTTGTAATTTTTGTTGTGTTGTAATTATTTCTACCTGCTTTTTTTTAAAATCAGTCTGCTCTATGTTTAAAGATAAAAGAATTGACCACTCAGTTCACAACTTTAGTGTTCAATTCTGTCATCTTGAGCCCAACCAAAGTAGAAACAGAGCTGATGAAATTACCAGGATAACAGATGGAAACATAGGTGGGGAGAAAAACACAATTAGTTTTAAGCAGAAGACAAGAATTCAGCTTAATTTAGAGGATTCCTAGTAAAAACAGTAAGTCAAAAATGCTTATGGAGTACCTTTAAAAAAGAACATTGTAGGTATCTGGGAGTGAAAGGAAAGTCAAAGCCCCTGTACTCAATCAGCTTACCCAAGAGGTGTCCAGTGGGCAGCCTATGGGGTACAATGCTCCTGAGGGCTGCCAAACCAAATTAAAACATAATTGAGAAATATTTAATGAAATATGCAAAATACAATAGAACATCAATATATGGCTTTCTAAGTCAATTTATGGCCTGCAGGGATAATTATGGTTAGTGGCCCCAGTTTTTATGTGAGTTTGACGCTACTGGCTTACACTAAGATATTAAGAGGCTTCACCTCATTATCTATCTCTTCATTAGGATTAGAGAATATTAGATCAGGAAAGGACCTTAGAAGTCACCTAATTCAACCCCCTCATTTTACACCTACATTTTTTTGTTTATGACAAATCAAAACACTAAATGACTTTCTCAAGGTCAAACTGCTAATTAATGGCTTACCTGGGATCAGAACCTAGGACTCTGTTACTGTCTTCATTGCCCTTAATCCTCTCTATTAAAATTCTAGTTTATGTGGTACCACACTGGATGTCCAGCTGGATTAAAGCACTTTGTAAACTTTAAATGCCCTATAAATAAGAGGTGGTATCATCATCATCGTCGTCGTCCTCATTCCAATCAAGGCAAAATACATTTGTAGCTTAGTAGAAAAGTCTGGGGCTCAGAGAGTTTCCATGAACTTGTTGGGGTCATTTATCCAGCAGTGTGAGAAGTAGGACTCAAAGCTGGTCTTCCCTTTTTCCAAGACTAGCTTTAGGTCCATTCTATGCTTCCTCTCTATATTCATGGATGGAAATAAGATACCATAGACAAGAATTAGAATAATTAGAAAGTGGGTGGACCTTGCTCCATATCGTTGCCTCCTACAGCCACCGTCTCAGCTCGTTTCCCCACCCACTACCACCTAACAAAACAGTGTTTGTAAGTCAAGTCCTCAGTCTTAACTACCAGTCACCCAGGAGAATCAGTTAGAACTTCAGGGACTCTCTCAGAGCTCTCATCCCAAAAGAATTTTGAAAATGACCACTGTAGAATGCCTAGGGCAGGGAAAAGAAATGGTGCCTCTCCACTCCTGCTGTATTTTAAGGCACTTTTCAATTCCAAGGGCCATTATTCCTGTCTCACTGAAATTCTCTGGCTGTCCAAATCCAGTAAATTATCAAGGAACTAGCAAATATTTGTCAATTAGCTATTATGTGTCTAGAACAATACTAGACACTATAGAGGATACAAAAGAAGACATAATCCTTATCTTTGAGAGGAGCTTAAAATCTTGTTGGGGAGACAGTATTTGTACATAAGGAAATATTGGAGAACAATAATTTAGTTCAATCCAACAAGAGTTTTCTTTTTTAAAAAAATGTATTATTGATTTTTAACATTCATTTCTTTTTAAATTTTGAGTTCTAAATTCTCTCCCTCTTGTCCATCCCTCGCCCACCCACTGAGAAGGCAAGCAAAATGATACCAATTAATTATACATATGGAATCACATAAAACATATTTCCATATTAGCCATATCACAAAAAGTATAAAGAAAGCAAAAAATTATATTTCAATTTGTACTCAGAGTTCGGCAGTTCATTTTCTGGATGAGGATAGTTTTTTATCGTGAGTCATTTGGAATGTTCTCAGGTCCTTGTGTTGATCAGAGTAGTTAAGCCTTTGACAGTTGATCATCATTACAGCATTGTTGTTACTATGTACAATGATCTCCAGGTTCTTCCCATTTCTCTTTGCATCAGTTCGTATAGGTCTTTTTTTTTCCTGAAATCACCCCCAGTTATTTCTCATAGCACAACAGTATTCCATCACAATCATATGCCACAACTTATTCAGCCATTCCCCAATTAATGAGCATCTCTTCCTTTTCCAATTCTTTGCAACCACAAAAAGAGCTGCTATAGATGTGTTTTTTTTATATATAAGGCCTTTGTTTCTTTTTCTTTGACCTCTTTGGGGTTCACACCTAGTAGTGGTATTGTGGCATCAAAGGGTATGCATGACTTCATATCCCTTTGGGCACAGTTCCAAATCATTCTCCAGGGTGGTTGGACAAATTCACAACCCCACCAACAATTTTAGTGTGCCTGCTTTTCCTCATCCTCTCCAGTAATTGTCATTTCTGATAGGTATGAATGAGGTGATGCCTTGGAGTTGTTTAATTTGCATTTTTCTAATCAATAGCGATTTAGAAAATTTTTTCATATGACTATAAATAACTTTTATTTCTTCTTCTGAAAACTGCCTGTTCATATCCTTTGGCCATCTATCGATTGGAAAATGGCTTTTATTTTTATAAATTTGACTCAGTTCCTTTTATCAGAGGGTTTTATCAGAGAAATTTGCTATAAAATTTTTTATGTCGCTTCATTGTCTATGGTATCTTTTAGCAAAACATCATTTCCCTAGTTCTCTCTTTTAATTAGGTCTATTTTTGTTTTTGCTTTGTCTGAGATCATGTTGGCTACTCCTGCTTTTTCTATTTCAGCTGAAATATTAGATTCTGCTCTAGGCCTTTATTTTAACTTTGTGTGCGTCTTTCTGTTTCAAGTGTGTCTCTTATAAACAATGTATTGTTGGAGTCTGGTTTCTAAATCGTTCTGCTATCCAATTCAATTTTGTGGGTGAGTTCATCCCATTCACATTCACAGTTGTGATTACTAACTGTGTATTTCCCTCTATCCTATTTTGTGCTGTTTGTCCTCTCTTTCTATCCTGTCCCTCCCCTCAAAAGTTGGTTTTGCTTCTGGCCACTACTTTGCACTGACATTAATCCTCCTTCCTTTTTATAATCCCCACCTCCATATCTTTCTCCACCTTCCCCTCTTATTTCTCAATTGGGTAAGGCAAATTTCTATACCCAATTGAGTTTATAAATATATTCTTCCCCCTTTGAGCCCACTCAGATGAAAGTTAAGTTTAAGCATTGCCTGCCACGCATCCATTTTTTCCTCAACTATAAAATTCTTTCTTGCAAGCTTCTTTTATGTGAGCAAATTTTCCTCATTCTATCTCTCTCTTCCCCCTCCTCCCAGAGCATCCCTTCATTGGGAGGGGGGGGAATCATCCCATCAACTCACAATCATGCCTTCTGTCTATATAGACTCTTTCTAACTGCCCTAATAATGACAAAGTTCTTAGGAGTTACATATATCATCTTCCCATATAGTAATATAAACAGTTTAAATCTGTTATGATTACTCTTTCATGTTTAGCTTTTTATGATTCACTTGCGTCTTGTGTTTGGAGGTCAAATTTTCTATTCAACTCCAATCTTTTCACCAGAAATTCTTGAAAGTCCTCTTTTCTTTCAATATCCACTTTTCCCCCAAAGAATTATACTCAGTTTTGCTGGGTAGGTTATTCTTGGTTGTAATACAAGCTCCTTTGACTTCTGGAATATCATATGCCAAGCCCTCTGCTTCTTTTGTATTGAAGCTGCCAAATTTTGTTTGATTCTGAATGTGGCTCCATTATATCTGAATTGTTCCTTTCTGGCTATTTACAATATTTTGTCCTTGATCTCAGAGCTCTGGAATTTAGCTATAATATTCCTAGGAGTTTTCATTTTGGGATTTCTTTCAGGAGGTAATTGGTGGATTCTTTCAATTTCTATTTTACCCTCTGGATCTAAAGTATTGGGGCAGTTTTACTTTATAATTTCTTGAAATATGATATCTATTGTTATTCAGTCATTTCAGTAGTGTCCAACTCTTTGTGATCCTTTATGGGGTTCTCTTGGGAAAGATACTGGAGTGGCTTGTAATTTCCTTCTCCAGCTCATTTTACAGATGAGGAAACTGAGGCAAACAGGGTTAAGTGACTTGCCTAGGGTCACATAGCCAGTAAGTGTCTGAGACCAGATTTAAACTCATAAAGATGCATCTTCCTGACTTCAGGATTGGCACTCTGTACACTGTGCCACCTTACTGCAACAACAACCAACAAAAAGAAAAATAGCAAAATTCAGGCAGTCCAAAAATTCTTAAATGATCTCTCCTCAATCTATTTTCCAGGTCAATTGTTTTTCTAATGAGATACTCTACTTTTTCTTCTATTTTTTTCATTCTTTTGACTTTGTTGTGTTGTTTCTTGATGTCTCAGAGAGTCATGAGACTCCACTTGCTCAATTTTAATTTTTAAGGAATCATTTTCTTCAGTGAATTTTTGTGTTTCTTTTGCCATTAGGCCAATTTTGGTTTTTAAGGTGTTATTTTCTTCGGTAACTTTTTTTGTTTCTCTTTTACTAGGCTGTTAGTTTTCTTTTCATAATTTTCTTACATCAGTCTCATTTCTTGTCCCAATTTTTCTACTACCGCTCTTATCTTCTTTGTTAACTCCTCCAGGAATTCTTGGTAGGCTTGGAACTTTTCTTTGAGGCTTTGTTTGTAGCTATCTTTACATTGTTGTCTTCTTCTGAATTTATGCATTGGTCTTCCCTGCCACTGTAACAGCTTTTTATGGTCAAGTACTTTTTTGTTGCTGTTTGCTCATTTTTCCATCTGTAGTAGGAAGGCCAAATTTATAATCTCAAATATAATCATGTATATGTTTGAATGGTT
>JAQQSZ010005592.1:0-13833 GCA_028646595.1 Phalanger gymnotis | reverse complement strand
GCTGTGTGACTTACTTATTCTCAATTTCCTCAACTATAAAATGGACATAATGATAGTATCTATCTCAGGATTGTCGTGAGGATCAAATCTATTAATATTTGTAAAGCACATGGCATGTGGTTAGTGCTGTATAAATGCTAGCTCTTATTGTTACTCTACTTTTCCCCCTTTTGCTTGGGTACTGACTCCTACCAATCCTCATCCATACCTCTGCTAGAAGGACTCCAGAATCCTCACTGAACCCTAAATTTGTTTTTCTCAAGTTTGCACAGTAACCCCAAAGACAACAGGAGATGGAATAAAGGATGCAGGTATTCCCAACTTCAAATTATGTATTTATTTTCTGTTATTTTCCTTTTATGTGTTTTTATCTATCACTAGGATTTATAAGGGCACTGAAGCAGAAAATAAATGCACCATCTTTCTATTTTAAACAGGGCTAAGCTCATGTCCATTATTAATGATTCTGTGTTTTATATTCCCATAGTCTAATTACAGTACATTACATTGTTCATACTTTTAAAAATGAATCATACTTATGCTGAGCTCTTCTGTTTTCATTATTAATATACAGATTTAATTCTACACTTTCTCATTACACAATTCACATGCAGAAAAAGAATGATGTAGGGTTTAGTAGATAAACCTTACAAGATAATATATTAAATTCCAAAATAATCCCTGAGTTTTAAATCTGCTCACTATTGCCTCCTGAAATGTATCTTTTTTAGATGATACTGACCAGGTTCTACCCGTGCTTACATAATTATCTGGGTCACCAATGCCTTACCTGAACCTCTACAATGAGGTGCTTTGTTTCTTGGTCTTTCCAACTCTTGACTCCCTGAGTTACTGAAAAAAATGTTGCTACTCATAAAAGACAGGATGGAAACTGCCTCTGACAGGAAAAGCTTGGGATGCCATTATCTACCTTGTCATTATCGTTCCTAATCTTTCATTGCTGCAAAGCTAGAGGGGATAGCTTTCGTGTTGTATTACAGAGCCAGAATCCCAAAAGGCTTCATCAGGCTAGAAGTTGGGATGAATCTATTAAAACAAAATTTATTGGAGATAGATGTGAAGCCTCATACTCGGGTTCAGAAAATGCACTTCACAAGCACAACTGGGGTGGGGGTGGGGGAAGAAAGGCAGCAGTCTGTCTGAAAAATATCCAGGGATTTCAGTGGACTTCGAGCTCAACAGGAGTCAACAATTAATAGAGCAGGTGTGATCTCAGGAGTTGCATTTAGAGAGGCATGATGTCCTGGGGTAACACATCCCTGATGAAGTAGCCCTTCCAACTCTCAGGTTCTCAGCAACCTTCCCCTTCCTTCTCTTCCCTCCCTTCCTTCTCTTCCCTCCCTTCCTTTCTTCCCTCCCTTCCCTTCCCTTTCCTTCCCCTCCTCTCTTTAACGAGTATCTTTAATTTGAGTAATCTCTAATGATTACAGAAAATCACAGGCTCCTACTGCTTTTAATGGGGAAAGAATGTTAATAATAGCTAGTTAGCATTTACATAGGCTTTAGAGGCAGCTAGGTGGCTCAGTAGATAGAGCACTGGGCCGGGAGTCAGGAAAACCAGAGTTAAAATGCCACATGAGGTGTTTACTAGCTTTGTGATTCTGGGCACTTAACCTCTGTTTGCCTCAATCCACTAGAGAAGGAAATGGCAAACTGCTCCAGTATCTTTGCTCAAAAATAAAAAACCCCATGGACAGTATTGGTGTGATATGGTCCATGGAGTCACAAAGAGTTGAACACAACTGAGTAACAACCAAATACAGGCTTTAAGGTTGGCAAAGCATGTTAATATGTTATCTCATGTGATCCTCTGAATAATCCTGGGAGATAGCTGCATTTATCATTCCCATTTGGCAGATGAGGAAACTAAAGTTGAATGTGGTTAAATGGTTTGTCCAGGATCAGACAGCTAGTAAATGATTCAGGTGATCTTTGAACTCAGGTCTTCCTGTCTCCAGTTATGACATTCTATCCGCTTTGCCATCTAGACCAAATCTTAGCGAGTAGGAGACACTAGTTGAGTAGGAAATGATATCATAAAGGTATGAGACGTTACCTATACGAGCTATACGATATCACACAGGCATGAGCTATAACCCGTCTAGAATGTCCTTGACAGCAGTTACTATTTCTGTGCATCGAAGACTAAAAAGACCTAAAAGATAGACAATTAGTAGACTTTATCAATTGTATCACATGATCAGGCAGCCATTATTTACTTAGCCTGGCGTCAGGCCAGACCTCGACCTTTCCCAGCATCAGACTGGAAAAGTCAGCCCATCAGAGCAGGCCAGTTTTTCCTGCTGCCAGGTTTCTGAGGATTACATATCTAAGCCACATCCCTTGAAACTGGGATTCAGAGCCGAGATGGTATGAGAGTGGACTAACTTCTTTGTAACTCTAAATCCCCTGATCCTGTGTGCATTATTGCTGTGTCGATGCAACCGGATGGAGAAATGAAAGAGGGAAAGAGGATTATGTGGCTGTGTGACTTTGAGTCTTCTAACTTATGCCCCCTTTTCTCCTCGGACCTCACAAAATACTTTGATGCACTCATGCATTATTTTGCCTAGCTATACTTGGAGTAGGGAGACAAGGGTCTCAAGTTTGACTTTTATTAGATATATGATCGTAGGCAAATCACTTTGCCTGCCTAGCCTCAGTATTCTCATCTATAAAATGGGCTTAATATTTGCATTAGGGTCTTTGTAAACCTTAAAGTGCTATTTAAATATGAGCTATTATTACATTCTAGTGGGTACCTCTGGCTTATAACTCAGGGCTATAGGGAGGCTATATCTGACCCTCAAGGTTTTACAGTACTCTGAGGTATTTGAGGCTTCCCTTTCTCCAATGCTGTCCTCTCCAGTCCCTACCAAAGTGTTTGTCTCATTGTTGGGTTCCAATGATTCCTCTAGTTCCACTGAACAAATTAACATCAACAACTTTTAACAAGTGGACATTTATTTTAAAGATGTAGCAAGAATAAAATATAAGTATTTATCCAAATACCTCAGGGGCAAACTGTCCCCTACATTATCTCCATCTCTTCAAAGAGTAGTTTAAGTCCAGATGCAGCATGAATACCCAGTGAGTCCTGATCTCAGCTGCTGCTGGTCTGGGTCCAGAAGGTCACTGCCAGTGTCACCTCTTGCTCTATTGCTACACTGGCTGCAAACCCTGATTTTAGAATGCTGGGAAAGCTAAGAACACACACTTAACTTTTCAAAACCCCTAATGGTGGAGGTTCTAATCCCTTTACCTTGAACAGAAAAGATCCAGAGATCAAGGACCAGGGCCCATTTCACAGAGTCACCTTTATAGCATTCACTGTTTCTCATCCGACTCTGTATTTGTGGGAGTCAGATCACCAGAGCACAGTCAAACGGGATGAGGCAAAGAGAGTAAGTGGAAGCTGACTCAGGCCTTTTTAAGATGCCCCCAATTCTAGCTACATAGCCAATCCTCCTCACCATGGGGCTAGCAGACCTGAAATAATGGTAATTTTAAAAATGGCTAACATGTATTAAGTGCCTAATATGTGCCAGGCATTTTACGATTATTATCTCACTCGATCCTCACAACAAATCTGACCAGGTAGGTGCTATTATTATCCCCTGTTTTACAGATGAGGAAACTGAGGCATCTAGAGGTTAAGTGCCTCGCCTAGGGTCGCAGGCTAGTAAGTGTCTGAAGCTGCATTTGAATTCAGATCTACCCGACTCCGGGTCCAGGGCTCCGTCCACGTCTCCATTTAGCTGTTACATAATGAGAGATGCCATCTGAGGCACCCCGAGTATTCGCCAGACTCCTGGCACAATATCTGTCTCATACTCCTACAGGGGTATAAATTCTCCAAGGGCGGGCACTGGTCTTCATTTATCCAGACCTCCTACTGGTCCTCCCAAGCCCCACTGTGCCCAGCATCCTATCATTTAAGATCACAATCTCCTGTTCTGCATTTTAAACCTTCCACAACCTGGCTCCAACCAAGCTTTTTCCGGCCTCTTTCTACATCACTCCCCTTCACACACTTTACCATTCTGCCAAACTAGCCTTCCAAAGGTTCTTCACTCGTGATCACCTCTTTGCCTTTGCACAATTTATTCCCCCTTCCTCCTCTCCTACATCTTGGAGAAAGTGAGGCGGGTGACTTTGCACAGTCCTCCCTCACTTAAATCCAATTCACTCGCATGTCAGGGCATCACCTCCCTGAAGTCCTCCCTGGTCCTCCTGGAGAACTTTCGATGGACCAACATCTTTTGGAATTCCTTTCTTCCTACCCGGCCTTCCCTGAAACCCTTGCAGGCTAGCTCCTCCCCAGGGACAATGAATTTCATTATATTCACTTCGTTAATATTTTCTTCCAGACGGTATGTAAGTTCCTGGAGGGCAGGGGTTCTTTCATTTTTGCCTACCTACCGTGAGTCCTGTGCTCGGGATCTTACGCAATATTTTGATTTCCTTGCCTTCCTCTGATGCAGATGATAACCCCTTTATTACTAGTATAATATTTGGGAGATGATTGAATACAGCGCGCAGCTCCAGAAAAGAGTGCGCAAAATCTAGACAACGACGCCAAAAAACACCCAGGGGTGCGCGCGCCACTTCACCGTAGCCTGGTCTGCGCCGGCAGCACGGAGGAGCTGCGCGGTGCACAAGTTGCTAAGGAACGTCCTCGGGGCCGCTCTCCTGCGGCTCGGACTGCGCACGCGGCACTAAGAAGGAAGTGGGCTGTGCACGAGGAACGCCTAGGACGGATAGCGGGTGCAGCCCGGGACGCGGCGGTTACTAGCGCAGCCTACTAACCCCAATTCAAAAGGGGAGAGTCCTGCCCCGCCTTTCCATAGCTTGTTTAGAGAGGCGGGCCTGGTGCAGAGCCGTTTTGACCTCTTGTCAAATCCAGAGCTCCTCCCTCGTACGTCCAAAAGCACGCACAGAAATAAACACGCGATTGTCATCAAAATGCGCCCTTCCCTCCTCGTCATTTTCTCCCGGACCAGTAGGTGTCGCCCTGAACTACCCAGGGCTAGGTCTGTGTTAGCATTCGAGGTTGCCGGCGGATATACGCTATGGCCGCTGAGAGTGGAGCGGTCGGGAGTCCACCAAGAAGATCTGTCCCCACCACCAGTCATCGGAGACAGAGGTGCGTCCCTAGGAAGGAACAAAAAGGCGAAGAGAGGGAGGGAGACCAAAGATCGGCAGGCCGCGGGGTGCTGGAGCGATGGCCGGGGAAAACTACAAATCCCAGCAGGCAAAGCGAAACGCGCCGCAGATCGTTCCCGAGCAGGCGCGAAGCAGATTTGCTCGTGCGGTGTGCTGTATGTAACGGGCGGCTCCCGGAGGTCGTCAGCTATTCTTTTATGCCGAACTGGAACGCGCCCTAACTTGGGCCTGTGTGCCCTTTGGCCTAGGGTGCTTTTAGATCGTAGATCAAGAAAGTCATTAGGCCAGGCTCTTCATTTTACGGATAGGTAAACGAAGGATCAGAAAGCGGATGTGACTAGTCCATGATTAAAGAGTCAGTAACTGGGCCAAGAGTAAAAAAAGAGGCCTCCTGACCCCAAGCCCGGTGGTTTTTGCATTATGCATGTGCACTTTGTCACATTGAGGGTCTGCCTCCTGACCCTTAGTGAGACGCTGTTGTCATGATGTTTCCTCACTTAGCCCTTTGGACCGTGAATCAGAATAACCCGAGCCTCCTCTGCTGATGCGTTACTTTATCAGCTGGACATGGGTGACATTGTGACCCGCGTGTCAATATTCTCTGAGTCATCATCAGCTTTTGCAGTGCCAAGGGTTTGATAAGCCATTGGCTGTGTTGTCAAATAGCTTGGGTCGTACTTTGACCAAATCCTTAATGCGTTGAGTTCCGAGGTCCTCGGTATTTCGTTGATTTAAAACCTGAAAGGGACCTCAGAGGCCGTGTAGCCCAACCCCCTCATTTTGCAGATGAGAAAATTGAGGTCCAAAGAAGTTAAGTGATTTGACAAGGGTCACACAGATAATAGTCTCAATGGAAGGACCTCAGCTTGGGTCCTTTGAATCCAAAGTCAGCGCTTTAAAGGCTGAGCTGTCAGTGTAAGTACTTAGGAATTTTGAGTGGGCTACTGATTCCCCCCCACCGACCCAAAAAATAATAGATGATGTGAGAGGTAGTCAGGGTATGATGGATAGAGGTTCAACCTTTGTTCAAGTCCTGTCTCTGACTAGGGCTTTGTGACCCTGGATGAGTCATTAAGTGTCCCCAGGCAATTCTAAGGTTCTAAGTAGCAGCAGGTGCTAATCTGTATTGGTAGAAGGAGTTTTCTTTCTAGCAGTTCCCTATGGCAGCAATATCACAAGTCAGCAACCAGAAATAAGTACTATAAATAGACAGATTCATACTCTTTGCCTGTCTCTATTTCTGGAGAGTCAAGCCACCATGTAAAGCCCAAGTCTGACTATGTCACACCTTTTCTTCTTCCTTCCTGCCCCCTTCCCACACTCAAACTCTTGTAGCTCTTTATCACCTCCAGGATTAAATATAAAATCCTCAATTTGGCATTCAGTGCCTTTTGTAACCTTCCTCCCCCTTTCCAATCTTTCTTCATGTTATACCTACCCCCACTCTCATCCCAACTCTGTGATCCAAGACTCTGGCCTCCTTGCTATTCTTGAACCAAGATACTCCATCTCCCAACTCTGGGCATTTCATTGGCTGTCCCCCGCCCCATGCCTGGAATGCTCTCCCTCCTTTATTTCCACCTCCTGGCTTTTGTCAAGTTCTAGCTGAAATCCCACCTTCTAAAAAAAGTCTTACTCACCTACCTTAATTCCAGTCCCTTCTCTATGTTGATTATTTCCAATTTATCCAGAATATAGCTTGTTTGTATCTAGTTTTTTTGTAAGACTGTGAACTCCTTCAGGACAGGGATTGTCTTTTGCCATTCTTTGTAGCCCCAGTGCTTAGCCCAGTGTGTGGTACATAGTAGACACTTAATAAATGTTTATTTACTAACCAACTACAGATTACTTTGCAAGCCTTTGAATTGCAGAATCAACTTTTTTTCTCACTTCAACAGGAATAAGATGCAGATTCCAGATGAAAAGAAAAGTGCCAATTGTGATCTGCCTATTAAACAGCAAAGAAGAAAACTTGTTCAGTCTGTGAAGGACAATCCATTTCTTATTGTGACTGGAAGGACAGGAAGTGGTAAAACTACCCAACTCCCTAAATATCTTTATGAAGCAGGTAAATGTACTCTGGAACTTGTGATACATTTGATGAATAATACTAACAGGGATTAGAGTGACTTCCCACCACACTTCCCACATCTCTTCCAAACCCTACTTTAGGGCCCCAACTCCATCCTCACTCTCAGCAGATGACTTCTGGTCCTTTACTGAGAATTTAGGGGTCTGGTCACTGACAAGAACTTAGTAATGTCACCCATCCTCTTATTTTCTCTTGTCTTAGAGTAAGAGATTAACATACTCTTTCTAAAGCTAACCCTCATGATCACCTATACCAGTGATCTCAGCTCCTCCATGATTTTGCTTCATTGGTTATTTCTTATGAAACGTCAATCTCTTCTACTTTATTAGGTTTTTCCTCTCAACCAACACATATGCTCAAGCCTCTTCATTCCAAAAAAACTCCTGATGTCATGATCCTATCTCTTTCCTCACTTTAACTGACAAATTCCTATATAGAATAGTTGATTCTTACCACTTCTGTTTCTCTGCTACCTATTTACTCCCTTGCAAACTGGCTTCCACGTTAATAATTGGTTGATTGATGAACTTGCTGGCTACTTCTCCGTTTCTTTTGCTGGCTTTATTCTTTCTGCCCCTTAAACACAGTTGTTTTTTAAGGTTTTCTCTCATGTTCCTGTTTCTTCTCTTTCTGTACTCTCCCTTGAAGATATATTTCATTCACCTCTACAACTTCAGTAATCACTTGTATGCTGATGACCCCTAACCTTCATAGGGCTCCATTCCTGGTCCTATTTCCTCATTCTCCTTGACCTCTCTGCAGCCTTTGACACTGTTGATCACTGTCTCCTCCTCGATGCTCTTTTCTCTCTAGCTTTTCAGGACACCACTCTCTCCTGGTTTTCCTTCTACCTGTGCACTTTCTCTGTCTCCTTTGATGGACACTCCACTGGATCATGCCCTCTAACTGTAGGTGTCCCTTGGGGTTTTGTCTTGGACTCTTTTCTCCCTCTATTCTTCTTCATTTGGTGATGTCATCAGCTCCCATGGATTTAATTGCCATCTCTATGCTGATGATTCTCAAATCTACCTTTCCTGCCCCAGTTTCTTTGCTGACTTCCAAACTCACATCTCCAGACTCATATATTTCAGACATCTTAAACTGGTTGTCCAGTAAACATTGTAAGCTCAGTATGTCTTTGTCTTTCCCCCTAAACCCTCCCTAACTGCTATCTTTCCTATTACTGTAGAGGGCAGCACCACCCTCTCACAGCCTAGGAGTCATCTTGTATTCTTTATTGTCTTTCACCTCCTATATCCCAGCTGTTGTCAAGCCCTGCTTGACTTCACCTTTGCAACATCTGTCTAATACTGCTCCTTCTCTTCCCTGACACTGCCACCGCTGTAGTGCAAGCCCTCACCACCTCACACTTTGATTATTGCAGTAGCCTGCTGGTGGGTCTGCCAGCCACAAGTCTCTTCCTACTCCAGTCAGCCACTAAAATGATTTTCCCAAAATACATAGCTGACCTTATCACCCTCCTACTTAATAAACATCAGTGGCTTCCTATTGCCTCCAAGTACAAATACAAAATGCTCTATTTGGCATTCAAAGCCCTTCATAACTTAGCCCACTTCTACCTTTCCAGCATTGACATACCTTACTCCCTAACATGTAGCCTTTGATCCAGTGGCATTGGCCTCCTGGTTGTTCCACAAACAAGAGACTCCATCTCTTGGCTCTAGGCATTCTCTCTAGCTGGCCTCTCATGCCTGGACTGCTCTCTCCCTCTTCTACTCTTGACTACTGACCTTTAAATCTTGACTACTTGACTACCTTTCTTTAAGTCCCAGCTAAAATCCTACTTTCTACAGGAAGCCTTCCCCAGCACTTCTTAATTCTACTGCCTTCCCTCTGTTAATTATTTCCTCTTTCCTGTGTATATAGCTTGCTTTGTGTGTATTTGTTTACATGTTGTCTGCCCCATTAGATTGTAATCTTGCGGGAAGGACCTGTCTTTTGCCTCTTTTTGTGTCCCCAGTGCTCAGCACAATGCCTGCATTTAATAAATGTTTATTGATTGATGCTAGCTAATTCCTACATGTAATTATATATAATATAATATAATATAATATAATATAATATAATATAATATATAATATAGTATAATATAATATAGTTCCAGGGTCTTACCAGACATGTCAAACTCAACATGCTTGAAACTGGATTCAGCCTCTCACCCCCAAATCTGTCTGAATTCTTAAATTCTCCATTCCTCTTAATGATTAATTAACAGTAATCTCAGTCTGGTATCTCAAGTCATTTTTGATTCTTCCTTCTTCCATACTTCATGTGACTGATCAGTTGCCAAATCTTACCATTTCTTTCACTCCCCTATCTCTCACATCTGGCCCTTACTGTCCACTCCCCACTGTAGCCAGCCTAGTTCAGTCCTTCTTGTCTTTTTGCCTAGGCCATTATAATAGCCTCTTAATTCCTCAACTCAAAAACCTACTGAATAAAGCATAAACTTGTGGTCCCAGGCTCTTCATAGCTGATTTCTACCCTCTCTGCCCAGCCTTATCACATACTACTCCTTTTGCATATTCACTGTTTGCATTAAAACATACTACTCCCAACCCTTGTTCTTATCCCGTCGCCTTTGTTCATGCTGTGTCTCAAGTCTGGAATAGATTGCCCAAACCCTTTCTCTCCTTTCAAGGTCCAGCTCCTATGCATTTCCCAAGACCACCTTCTGTGGTCCCACCTCTATTTGAAAGTGATCTCTCTCCATGAACAGCACTTTACCTGGCCTTCTCCTTTGCTCTTATTTCTCTACCTTGTATCAAAGCGATTTGTGTACTTGCCCATCCACTCATTAGGCTATAAACCTCCTGAGACTTCCCAGCTCAATCTTTGTTTCCCCAGTGCTATTCACATAGTAGGCACTTAAATAATTGCATCTTGAATTAAAACCACCTAATTTTGTCCCCAACACAATTTTTGAATGCAAAACATGAGCATACTGTTTTTATTTAATGAGAGCCCAGAACCATACAGATTGAACTTTGCTTAACTGCATGTTTTGTACTACATGAGAGATAAGTACATTTTGCCATAACTTAGAGTTATCTTTCTTCAAATCAAGAAGCATATGTGCCAGGTACTATGCTAAATGTTAGAGATACAAAAACAAGCAAAAACATGGTCCCTGCTCTCAAAGTTCCCCCATTCTAATGGGAGAGACAACATATAGGTAACTATATATAAAAAATATGTATGGAACAAACCTGGGAATTGTCAGAGCGAAGGCACTTGTGTATTGGGTGAGGCTGGGAATGGCTTCTTGCATAGGTGGAGATTTGAGCTGAGGCTTGAAGGAAGGCAGGAAATCCAAGAGTCAGAGATGAGGAAGGAGGGCATTCTGAGATGAGGAACAACCAAGGAAAAGGTGAAGAGCAAGGAGACAGACTTTTGTGTTTGAGGAATGACAAGGCCAATGTTAATGGACCATAGGATATGCAGAGGGAAGTCATTTCTTGCTACTTTTTGTCATATAAAGGGTTAAACTAATAGTGCCACAATTCAAATCTGAGATAGTTATTATTAGCAACAATAACCATTTTTTGGCCATAGAACAGGATTGTCTAGTATGGTCACTCCTGGACATGTGGTAAGCTGGTCACCCATCTATGAGGACTTTGTACTGATGATAGGAAATCAGGAAATGCTAGCCTTTATTACATAGCGATCTTCTGTGTTAACATCTCCTGATTCCCCTTGATTCTAGTGTTGATTCTTAATTCTTCTGTTGATTACCTCCAGCTTATCCTGAATGTAGCTTGTTTGTACATATCTATTTGCAAGTTGTCCTCCCCTATTAGACTTCAAGCCCCTTGAGAACAGACACCATCCTTTATATTTTTTTTGTAACTCCAGTGCTTAGTATAGTGCTTGGCATGTAGTAGGTTCTTAATGTTTATTGACTGACATTTGAACAACTTGATTCCTTCTTTAGAGCATTCTCAGATACATAGACCTTGCTAACATCAATTCTACCATTATCTGATGCTTTTAGTGACAGATATGAGGAAATTGATGACAGGGCTAATAAATGGCAAGGTAGCTTTGTCATAATTATCAATTTAAGCATTTCTTTTATCTTAGAAAACTTGCTTGACAACTTTATATCCCCAGGATTTAGAAATGCTTGGCTTGCTCTCTAAACAATCTAAAATGGGAATTAAAAGATTCAAAGAAAAATTTAAAAGTGTCCACTTTCAGTAAAAAGTGTCCACGTTCAGTAATCTGTATTGTCGCCTTAAATACATTTTTAAAATTCCAATGTGTAACACTAAGGTGCAGTATCATCCTTTAAAAACAGCACAGTTTTTCCTTTTACAAAAATTAACAGTAGTAGGAAGAAGCAATTGTATGATTTTGGTTTTTTATCTTATTTTTGTTAGGGTTTTCGAAACATGGTACAATTGGTGTGACTCAGCCACGCAAAGTAGCTGCCATATCAGTTGCTCAAAGAGTTGCTGAAGAAATGAACTGCTCTTTGGGAAGCTTGGTTGGATACCAGGTTCGCTTTGATGATTGTAGCTCTCAGGTATGAATGCATCAGTGGTTCCCTATTATCTACAGAGTAAAGCTCAAACTCCTTAGCTACCATTCAAGATTCTCTACATTTGGCACAAGGGAGGCCTTTGGTCTCTCTCTTTTCTTCTAAACTATGTTTCTCAGTATTTTGTTGTTATTCTCAATTATGTCCACTTTTACACTAAAGCCACCAAGTACTAAAGTGTTAAAAGTGATTTTAGACAGTCTTAGCAAAATATTCATAGACTTTCTGCCCCTCCTCATCCTCTGCAACAAATATTGGTGCATAAGCAGCAAATATCATTAGAGTCTTTTTGCAGCTGCTTATCTAGAGTAAAGCGTAAGGAGATAACCAAGCACACAAAGAAATGAGGTTTCTTATTGGTTTGGGATGTGCAGAAAACCAGTTCTGCTCTGCCAACTCTCAAAGAGACCTGTGAGCTGCCCTTTTATTTAGCGACAACTCACTTTCATCTTCTAATTTCATTTATATGAATTCCTTGAGGTCAAGGACTGTTATTTTCCTTATGTCTGGCATGTCTGGCACATTGTAGGAGCTTAAGAAATGCTGGTGGATTGATAGTGAGAATGTCAAGATTTATATAATTCCTTTTTTTTTTTTAAAGAAATCCCAGGTAACAATTCTTGTTTTTGCTCTCTGAATTCTCCAATCTAAAATTTGTAGCTATAAGACTCCTTGACATAGAGGCTGTGCTTGTATTCTTAAAGCCAAATAAATGAGATTTTTTCATAATTCTTTTCCTCTGTTGACTGGAAAGACAACAGTTAAGTTAACAAAGTCACATCAGCTGACTCTACTTATATGCAAGGCAGGTAATGAAGGGTCTAAAGTGGTTTTCTCTTTAGTGTTTAGGCCTGGATTTAGTTGTAATAGCCCATGTGGTGTTGAGATTTCTCTTAATTTTATTTGAGATAGCTAGGTAGCACATGATTATGCGTGTGAGAGATATATGTAAAAGAACTTCTCACCCAGATAGCTACAGGGAGTTTTCCTCTTGTTGTAGCTTCTAGAGATTTCCTTCTCTCTTCTCCTTTTCCTCACTGTAGATCCCACTGCTGCCTGGCACCTCACTCAGGCTAAACTCTGACTTTTTACTTTGTTTCGTTGCTACTGCTACTCCTTATGGAGTTGGAGTTATATGACAGGAGGGGGTGGGGCGGTAAGTAAATTCCTCACTGCTTCTCTGTCATACCCCAAACTCCCTTCTTCCTTCTGTCATTCTGCCTCCTCCTCCCTAAAGCTCTGCCTGGTTCCTTAGTCATTTTCAACACCATCCCAGGTCTTTGTGTCTTTTACTACTCTCTCTAGTACCTCACCTCCTGAATCCTTGAAAATCCTACTTTTTTTCTTGATAGTCACTGATCTTACTATAATCCTATATTACTCTGTTTTGAAATTGGGTTTGTTTTTATTCTCAGATTTGTTATTTATTTTTGGGGGGAGGGGGGAAGGCAAGGCAATTGGGGTTAAGTGACTTGCCCAAAGTCACACAGCTAGTAAGTGTGTCAAGTATCTGAGGCCGGATTTGAATTCAGGTCCTTCTGACTCTAGGTCCAGTGCTCTATTATTATTTATTTTTAACATTTTTTTTAAATTCCAAATTCTCTCCCTGTATGATATCAATTAAACATGTGAAATTATACAAAATATATTTCCATATTAGCCATATTGCAAAAAAAAGCAAAAAAAAAAATAAAGTAAGAAAATTATACTTCCTCAAAAATTTGTGGAACTGAGTGTTGTAAACTAAAAATAAAAAAGAAATTAAAAAAAAAGAAAATTCTACTTCATTTTGCCCCCAGAGTTTATCAGTTCTCCCTCTGGAGGTGGATAGCATTTTTCTTTTGCCTCTTTTTTTTATTTAATATATTTAGTTTTCAGCATTGATTTTCACAGGAGTTTGAATTACAAATTTTCTCCCCATTTCTACCCCCCCCACTCCAAGATGGCATATATTCTGGTTGCCTCGTTCCCCAGTCAGCCCTCCTTT
>JAQQSZ010005591.1:0-13833 GCA_028646595.1 Phalanger gymnotis | reverse complement strand
AACACTTTTGAAAATGGACAGGGTCAAGGGAGAAAATTCAATAAAGGGAGATAGGTTAGGAAGAAGCAAAATATAGTTAGTCTTTCACAACATGAGTATTGTGGAAGGGTTATACATAATGATATGCATGTGGCCCATGTTGAATTGCTTGACTTCTTAGGGAGGGTGGGTGGGAAGGGAAGAGGAGAGAGAATTTGGAACTCAAAGTTTTAAAAAATAGATGTTCAAAAACAAAAAAGTTATTGCATGCAACAAGAAAATAAGATACACAGGCAATGGGGCATAGAAATTCATCTTGCCCTACAAGAAAGGAAGGGAAAAGGGGATGGGAGGGTAGTGGGGTAACAGATGGGAGGGCAGACTGGGGAACAGGGCAACTAGAATATACCCCATCTTGGAGTGGGGGAGGAGAGTAGAAATGGGGAGAAAATTTGTAATTCAAACTCCTGTAAAAATCAATGCTGAAAACTAAATATATTAAATAAAATTTATTAAAAAAAAGACTTCGTTTTAAACTACTGAAGGACTAAAGACATAGATGTATAATGTACATACGTATATACTAACATGCTGAACATTAGTAGCTGTGTTTGAAAAGGATTTCTATTAGGCTTCTGTGGAACCCTCTGGAAACAAGCTTCCTTGAATAATGAAGACCAGTAGCATTTTAAAAAAAACATACAGTATGAGTCTTCATAATTTGTGGGTGATGGGTAGCTTATGCACAGAGGGATTTAGATTGGCAAAAAGAAGTTTCTCTTTTAGTGATTGATGCTTTCCAATAGTTTAGAAACCAACAGAATTCATCCCCTATTAACTTCCTGAGAGAAATGGAAGTATCATTGTTCAGGACACAAGGTCTGGCGAGTTACAACCCCATCTCCCTGGGAAGAGGGGGACAGGGAGGGTTAACCATCTCCATCTCTTCTTTATTCCTATTTCTATTTTTTTCATAGACTCCAAATCCCTGTAATATACAAACTATGAATGTCAGGGAATAGGAGGAATTTAGACTGACCAAAAGCCTCTGCTGAGATCTGTTAGTGCTATCCAGTCAATAAATACTTGCTAAACTATATATTAAGGCAGTGAAAGATGCTAATCTAAATTTTAAAAGGCAGTATATTGGCCAAATATTTATTTTAATGTTTAATGACACTTCATACTGTAACCTGTTTTTTTCTGACATCCTACATGTGTCTCTATGCTTCTATTAATTCTTTTAAAATTTTGTTTGTCCTTTTGGGCTTTTTTTTTTAAGCAAAAGAAATGTGCCATTGGAATTTGCCCTCCTTGTTAACTAGAAATATCATTGTATATAATAATGTCTTAGGCCTCAAACTAATAACCCAATCCTGGCCCAATGTTCTCCTCCAACCTTGCATAATATACCACTTGTAGCCCAAGCTTCTATACTAGTATGAGTTGTTTGGAAAGAGTGGATATGAGAGGCTGTTTTATACACCTGCCTATTGAATGCTTAATTTACACCAACTCATTCTTATCTCTCCACCTTATTGAAAATCTTATTGGGACAAAAAGAGGCCATATGCCCTGGAATTTTATAATTTCAAGGTGTTCTGTATACTTCCATTTGCAACAGAAGCGAATAACTTATTAAATGAAATCAAAACCGTGGATACACTTTACTTAGGAATTTTGAGTTATCTTTTTGTATGCACTTAAATCTTAGGATTGCAGGTTTGGGAGAGCATCACATGATGTCTTGTCCTACCCCTGCCTGAATTATGAATGCTATCTAGAACATCCTTGACAAATGTCCATTCAGCTTCAGCTTGAAGATGACAAATTATCTTCTTCCCCAAAATTTGGACAATTCTGATGGTTAAGTATAGACATTTCATATTGGATGTTATAGAGAAATCTCTTACTCAGCATGTCCACAACTGACTTTACTAATTTTCCCTTTGAACCATCTAGTCTTCCAAACTTTCTTATTTCTGCTTAAGGTACCACCATTCTTCCATTCATTCCCATGTTTATAATCACAGCATTATCCTAAACTTCTCACTCTCTCTCACCCCAGTTGCCAAATCTTCTCATATTTACTTTTGAAACATCTCTCCCGTCCATTCCCTGCTCTTCACATACGTGACTACTACCTTAGTTCGGGCTCTCGTCACCTTTTGCCTATATTATTGCAGTAACCTCTTGATTGGTCTCCTTACCTCAAAACTCTCACTGGAGTCTGTCAGGCCATTCTATGCACTGCTGCCAAAGTAATTTTCGTTGCCTTTTCCTGGGCCATTGTCCATACCTGGAATGCACTTCTTCCTTATCTCTCTTCCCTGTAAATTCCTTCTCTTTATTTAAAAACAGAGCTCAACCAACATCTTCTGCATAAAGCTTTTCCAAACCCAAAGCTAATGCCTCCCTTCCAAACTGCTTTGCTTTTGTATATATTTGTATTTGTTAATTTTATAGGATGTGTGTGTATGCGTGTACCTGTTCTTCATTTTCAAATGTAAGTGCCTTTAGAATAGGGATTATATCATTTTTGGGGAGTGGATGTTATGGGTGATGGATGGATGATGGTGATGATGATCCTGCAAAGAAGATTGAGAATGGCATGGTGCCAAGCACAGAAGGAGAGGGATGATCAGCAATGTTAAACACTGCAGAGAAGTTAAGAAGATTGAGAGCTGAGAAAATGCCATTGGATTTACCAGTAAAGAGATCATTGGTAACAATTATGATGAGTTACAGGTCCTAATTCTTATAGATAAATTTGACTTCATTAATATCATTTAAACTTGATTAGATGAGATTTGTAATTGGAAAATAGATTTTTAATAACCTTATTCAAAAGAAACAAGATAGATAAAAGGCAAGGAGGGAGCAAGGAAAATTACATATTAAGAGGATCTAGTCTTATAAGAAAAACAGGAACCAGAATAGTGAAGCATGGTGGGGGCAGAATTTGAGATAAATTTTAGCCCACCTAAGCAGAAAGAGGAAATAGATGAGGAGTTTGGAAAATCTGTCATAAGCTTAGCATTAATGCATGTGGTAGTAGTGATGGGACATTTCTGAAATGCTGTCTGCACAGTAGCTAATAAAGCCCTAACTTAATGATAGCTTCATCCTTCAAAAAATGGAGAAAACAAGAAAGGCATATTGTATTCGAGATCTTGTTTTTGCCACTAAGTAAATACTGGTCTCTGGAATATACCATAACAGGAGGGAAGTAACGTTTCTATCTTTAGAATTTGTGATGAGCAGAAAAATAAAAAAGTAAGAGTAGTCCTACAGGCACAGTAGATTTGGGGAAAGCAGATTGCAAAGAGTTCAGAGAAGGGATAGTCAGGATCTCATATACTAAATTTCTGTAGGGGAAGTAAGACCAGGATAGAAGGAAAGCTTTTGAGAATAATGTTCTAAAGACAGAAAAGAGACAGTTACGAAGAAGAAGAAGAAATAGGGGAGTTTTCTAAAGAAATCACTATGTACATAGAGAGAACTCATGCATTACCAACTTAGATTTTTAAAACACAGCATGGAAGATGGAAGCAAAGGCAATTAATAGCAGATAATTGCAAAAACATGACAGAGACCTGTCAGAGAAGTATTAGGAATGCCAAAGCTCAGAATGAGTTGAGGCTGTTAGTGAAAGTTAAAGATAGCAAAAAAAAAAAGTTTGATTTAGGGTTTGTTTGTTTTTTTAAAGTTGGGGAAAAGAGGAGAATAAAAAAGATATTGGACACTGCTTAATAAGGATAGAACAGTGATAACTTTTTTTGTTTCTGTTTTCTCTGTCAAGGAAAGTGATCTTTGTACTTGAAATAACAGAACAAAAATGGCTAGTAGGGAATTTATACCCAAGAAAACTAGGGGCATAGTAAGAGAAGACACAACTTCCCTTGCTTATTTGCAGCCTTTTCTCCTATTTGAAATACACCTAGATACTGAAAAAAGTGACAGATGTGATTTCTGAGCCATTGTCAATAATCCTTGAAAGATCATAGAGAATGGGAGAGGTACCACAATTTTGGAGACAGGAAAATGTTGTCTTAATTCTTAAAAAAAAAATCCAACCAGCAAACTGTATGCCAGAGAGATTGGTTTTGATTCTTGATATAATCCTCGTGTATTAAAGACGTGGTTAGTGAACATCCAGAAGAGGAAGCTATGTTCACAAACATCTAGCATAGCTTAATTAAGACTAGGCTGTACCAGATTAATCTCATTTCCTTTTGTGAAAAGGTTACTAAACTGGAAGATTAGATGAATGCTTTAGATGTGGTTTATCTTAATTATAGCAAGCTAGATGGTAAAATTCTTTAATGCTATACTAGATAGATGAATTAGGAACAGGTTGAATGGCTGGGCCTTTTATTCATTAGAGTGTTCTAACATTAGTGTTTTGATGTCAACTTGGAAGGAAGTTTCCAGTAAAGTGCTCTGGTCATCTGTGCTTTTCTTGACTAAAGTCATAGGTGACACGTATTGGTAGATGTCACAGAGCTGGATGTGTTAGCTAATACAGTGGAAGAGAGTCAGAATTCAAAAAGATTTTCCTGATTTAGGACACTGGGCTGACTCTTAATAAGATGAAATTCATTTCAGATAATTGCAAAAAAATTGCCTCTACAAATAAATATAACAATAGCTAACATTTACATAGCAGTTTTTATTTTTAAAAAGTAATTTTTGCATTTTAGGTTTTTTTTATATCACCATAGGTTTCCCCAGTAGCCCACTCCTAACTTCCAGAGAGCCATCTCATAACAGATAGTATTTGTAAAAGACAAAATAAGAAAAAGAGGAAAAATTAAGCATAACTTATCACTACATTGAAAAAGTTTGAAAATATGTGCAATATACAATACGTGTAGACCTCCTACTTCTGTAAAGGGAATGTTTTTTTTTCATATCTTGTTTTCAGGTTTTGCTTGTTCTTTATAATTTTAAAACATGTAATTTTGACTGTATTGTGTTTGTTCTTTCCATTTACATTATTGTAGTCCTTGTGTATATTGTTTTCTTGGCTTTGCTTACTTCACTGTGCATCATTTCATATAGATCTTTTCATGCTTCTCTGTATTCATCACACTCATTTCTTAAAGCATGGTAATATCTCATTATATTCATTATGTTCATGTACCACAGTTTGGCCATTTCTCAGTTGATGAGCATGTAGCACTTTAAGGTACCCAGATGCTTTACCTGTGTTCTCTTTTTTGATCTTCAAAATAGCCCTAGGGCAAACAAGGGGATGCATGGTTAGATGGCCGTTTTCCTCAAAAAAAAATGTAGAAATAATACACCTTCACTATGAGTCAACAATATGAAATGGCGCATGAGAAACCTAATGCCACCTTAGACTACATTAACAGAGGTATAAGTTCAGAAATAAGTTGGTGATAGTTCTGCTATAACATTTTGTATTAGTTACATCTAGAAATATCATGTTCAGTTTTGGGGATCATTTTTTAGGAAAGACTTTAATGTATCCAGAGGAGGGCCGCCATTATGGCAAAGGGCCTTATGGTATTAAATATCTGTTCTGGGAATATTTAGCTTGGAGAAAAAAAGTTTTAAGGCAAGACATGATCGTCGTCTTCAAGCATTCGAACAGTTATCATATGAAAAAAGGTTCAGACTTCTGCTTGGCCCCAGGGAACAGAACTAGGAACAATGGGGAAAAGTTACAAAAAGGCAAATTTCATCTTGATAACATGGAGAAATTTCCTAATCATTGGAGTTGTACAGAATTGGCTTCCGTAAGAAGTAGTGAGTTTTTTTTTCCCTCACTTGAGGTCATCTGGGAAAGGCTAGGCAAACAGTACTATTTGGGTTGTAGAGAATTTTTTTTTCTGGGGATACATTGGACTAAACAATGCTGATATTCCACATTGTGAATTCAGATCCAGTGCAGGGGACTTTGTCTTCTTTTTAGAAAGTTGTTAAAATTTACCCAAGACTGTAAACAAGGTTGCAGGATCCTACTGTTTGGTTTTGATTTAGCGCAGTCATTGATTTATTTTGAAGTGTGCTGTTTCATAGAATCACGGTAGTTGAGAGTTGGAAGGGACTTCAGCAGCCATCTATTCCAACATGTACATGAAAGAAATCCTTATTATAACATAGTACCTGACAAGTAATCATGCAGCCTCTTCTTAAAGACTTCCAAGGAGAGAGAATCTTACTACCTGTCAAGGCAAGTCATTATGCATTTGGATAGCCCTAGTTAAGTTTTTCCTAACATTAAACCAAAATTTGCCTCTTTTCAGCTTTTACCCCTTCTTCCTGGTTGGGCTCTTTAGGGCTAATCATAACATGACTAATCTCTCCTCCGTGTGACACTCCTTCAAATATTTGAAGGCAGTTATAATATCCCCATTTAATCTTTATCTTACCAGGTTAAATTTGCTCAGTTCATTGAACCAATTTTCACATGTCATTGAATCAGACCTCTTCACTATCTTAGTTGCCTTCCTCTAAACACTGCATTTTGTCACTTGTCCTTCTTAAACCATGATAGCCATATCTGAGCACAATATTCCAGATAAGGCCTGATGAGGATAGAGTATAGTAGAATACAGAGTACAGTAATATCTTCCTATTCCTGGAAACTATTCTCCTCTTAATGAAACCCAAGGTCACCTTAGTTTTTGAATGTCACGTCATATTGAAGACTGACTCATTAAAGTTATAATCCACTAAAATTTCAAGATCTTTTTGCAGATCTTGCCATTTAACCATGCGTCTGCCATCTTGTATTTGTGAGTTTATTTTCTCTTGTACCAAAATATGTTTTTGCATGTATACCTGCTGAATTTCATCTTATTAGATTTAGCCTCATGTTCTAGCCTATCAGTAGCCTTTTAGGATTCTGTGTGTCATCCAGTGTGTTAGCAATCTTTCCCAGCTTTGTGTTATCTAAAGAGTTCATGAACTTACCATTTATGGTTTTATCTAAGTCATTGATGTTAAACAGCACCAGTTCAAGCACGGAACCCTCGGGTACTCCACTGGATACCTCCTGCCACTTTGACATTAAACCATTAATGACTAACATTTGAATCTGGCCATCTAACTAGTTATGAATCCATGTGTTTGTGTTATCTAATCAATGTTTCTTCATCTCCTTCACAAGAATAGTATGAGATACTTTTATCAGAAGTGTAAGTAAACTCTATCCACAGCATTCTCCTTATCTGTTAGCTTAGTAATTCTGTCAAAACAGAAGAAATGAAGTTGGTTTTGAATGACCTATTCAAGATGAAGTGATGCTGCTTTTTATAACTACCACTTCCCTTTCTAGCTGTTGAATAACCATTTTTTTAGTGATCCATTTTCTTTCTTGCTATTCAGCCAATAGGACATGTTAAACATTTAATGTATTTCTGAAATAATAAGAGGATATATGGACAGTTCATCTCTCTGGAGAAATATTGGCTCAAGTAATATTCAGTACAAGATGATACCTCTCTACTCTTCACATTAGAAAATGCATCTAGAATATAGGAAAATATACCTTGCTGTTTATATTTCTCCGCTGAATACATTATTCACATCCTTAAATACTGTTCATGGTGTGTTTTTTTAATTACTTTATCAAAGGAATCCATGGCTTGAAAAACATTCATACTTTCATATTTCACTATGGTTCTGATAATTTTCTCTTTCGACATGTGAATCACAGATTTTTTTTTACAATTAGAAGGGACCTTCTAGTTCATCTTGAGTAATGGTCTGTGATCTCATTAATAAAAATCTGTACAGGGATACAAAGATGAAAATGAAAACTACCTCTGTCTTTATATTCTACTAGTTCTTAATCTCTTTTGTGTCATAGACCCTTTGGCAATCTGATGATGAAACCTATGTATCCTTTCTTGGACTAATCTTCTTAAATGAGTAATTTTTTAAAATATATAGAACGGCAAAGGAAACTAATTATATTGAAATAAAGATATAGTTTTCTTTCCCATCCAAATTCACAGATCCCTTGAAATCTGTTCTTGTTTACTTGGGCCCTAGGTTAAGAACTCCTGTATTAGGGTGACACAATATGTAGACGGGAGAATCTATAAAAGTAATTTCTTGAGGAAGAGAAACCTAATAATTCAGGGAGAGGGTCAAAGGAAAGGATTTGCATATGAGGTGGCAAATGAATTTAGCCTTGTGGGAAGACAAAAAAAAAAAAGAGATGTCAATTTCCCCAACCTGGATCACATTTTCATTTCATTAAGAACCTTTAACATCATAAGCCACAGTAGTGATTTTTTTTATGTATATACATTCATTTATTTTTTTTGTTACATTTTGAGTTCCAAGTTGTTTCCTTCCCACCTCTCATCCCTATGTTAAAGAAGGCCAACTGTTGTATAGATATGTATGTGGAACCATACAATACATACTTCCATATATCAGTACTTTCTCTGGAGGTGAAGAACATTTTCCTTCAAAAAGTCCTTCATAGTTGCATAAAAATTTTCAAAATTAAATGTAAGATAGGAAAGTTCGTTTTGGGTTTTGCAAAGTGGAGAGTATAGAGCTGAAACCTGTGATTTAAGATATATGCAAGTATATTCGGTGTCCTTATCAAATAATAATATTTCTAACAAACTGTAACCACTGACTTAGTGAGCAGTCTCAACTTTTTAGAACATGAGTAAGCACCTAGGAGTAAATAAAGCAAAATAGGTATCACAAAACCTGTGAAATAATGCTCATGCAGTTTACTAAAAGGATATTCTTATAGACTCTCTCTTTGAGCATGTCAGCTTGTACACTATCCTAGCCAATTTAAATGTTGGAATTTTCAGGCATAGCAAGTTAGAAGCTGTAAAGTGGGTGGTGGGGAGTGAGGGATGCATGGAGGTGGAGAGGGGTTGAGGGGGTAGAGGGATAGAGTGGTCAAGTCTTATAGATGCAGATACATTGACACCAGTAAAAACTAATATCTGTAAGGAAAAAGAAAGAACAACAATGAAATGTAGAATCAGATCAGTGAACAAGCGTTTGTTCAGTGCCACTGTGTGCCAAGCACTGGGCACTGGGTTCTGAGGATACAAATATAATGAATAAAAAGACTCCTGCTTCGAAGAAACTTAAACTCTCTAATGGGGAAGACAATAGGAACATAAAAAAGTATATGTGGAATAAAAATAAAGGGAATAGTTACAACTAAATGCACAGTAGTCGAATACAAGGCAGGCCATTTTGAAGGGGAAGGAGGTTCTTGAACTTGGTCTTGAAGGAAGAGAAGTATTCTATAAGGCAGAAGTGAGAAGAGGGAGAATTCCAGGTCATGAGGGATGGCCAGTGCAGTCACAGACAGGAGATGAAATAGTATGTGGGAAGAACAGAAAGAAGTCCTCTTTGCCTGGATCACAGAGGACTGGAGTGGGGAGTAATGTGAAATAAGGCTGGAAGGATAGGTTTGAGCCAGAATTAAATAAGTTTAGAGGAGTCACATGATCAGATCTGCGCTTAATGAAAATTACTTCTACAGCGGCATAGGAAGGACTGGGGTGGTGAAAGACTTGAGATTAGGAGATCAGTCAGGAACTGTTACAGTAATCCAAGCAGGAGGTTATGAGTGACTGGACTAAAGTGGTAGCTGAATGAGTGGACAGTCATATGGGAAAGATACAGCAAGGTTTGGTAACTAGTTGGATGTGTGGGGTGATAAAGAGTGAGAAATCAAGGAAAATGCCAAGGTTATGAACTTGGGAGACTGGAAGGATAATGGTATCTTCAACATAAATAGAAATGTTTGGAAGAGTGGAGGTTTGGGGGAAGAGATAATAGGCTCAGTTTTGCACGTATTGAATTTGAGATGTTTCTAATGACATCCACTTTGAAATACTCAGTGGTAAGTTGGTGACATGGGACTGAATCTCAGGGGAGAGACAGAAGGCTAAATTTATAGGCCTGGAGTTATATGCATTAAGCCCTTGGAAACTTAAAAAGTAAATCGTTCCTACATGCCTGAAGACGCTGGTGACATCGCAGCGTTATAGCACAGTATAATAATTCTTCCTACTAGTGAACTTGAGTTATCAACATTAGGTCAAATTATGGTAATTACACTTTAAGAAGACAGGAAAATGTGTGATTGATTAATTTTTGGAAGATCGTCATCCAAAAGAGTAAATGTTACAAAAAAGAAACCTTTAATACTTAAAGGGAGTAGCTTTGGGTATCTGGAAAAATTCATTAATGGGGTAACAATTTGTTGTCTTGACAGTTCCAGAAAAGTGAGGCGCCTACTATATCTGATAATTCCTTTAAATCCATGTATGGTATTATAGCAAGTGCAATAAAATAGACAAAAATTGCTCAAGGAACTAATATTCTAAACAGGACTTTCATTCATCTAAGTATTTATTGAGTATCTACTATGTACAAAGCACTGTGATAGGATGTACCATATGCTTGCATGATAGTTTATCTTTTTCTAGATCTAACAGTCTCTTTTTTTTTTCTTCTTCACTTCAACCTTTTGTAAACCTATTGGAAATGTTGAGCATTGAAGAAAACTATATGCTTTTCCTTGCTTTAGTAATTATATTTCATTGCTTTTGTGAGGGAGGAAATGGTTTCAAAAGTGTAAGTATATTAAATTGGAGTTATTTATCCTATTATTTCCACAGCTATTAAGGTGATTTCCAGATGTCAAATTCTCTAAATTTTAAGAAGGTAAAATCTTTTTAAATACCTCAATATTATAGGCAGGAATGAGTTGAAATTTTCTGGAAATAGGTTGCTGCTCTGATTTTACGTAGCACAGACTCTGTCTCCACCCCCTGTGCCTATTGTCATCTCAGTTTGTTTCCACTTATTTAGAATGACTGGAAGCATGTTCTCTAACTGCCCCATTCTGTGAAATGGATACAAAGAATGGATACGAAGTCAGTAGCTTGGACCCTGGTGCTTATGAATGAGCATGTAATATGGTTTACCTGGGAGTCAGTCCCAAAATGGACTCTGTTGTCAACAAATTGAAAATGCCAAGTTCTAGCCTCAGGAATTTGACATTCTGATCCATTGTACATACAATAATGTCGTTTCACTTGGGGTGTGTGTGTGTGTGTGTGTGTGTGTGTGTGTGTGTGTGTGTGTGTGTGTGTGTGAAACATGTATTTTTATACATATATACCTACCTTTCAGTTTTGCTACTTAATTTTCATTTTGTAACATTATTACAATGAAAGTATATTGGTTCGAATACTGTAAATAAAAATTAAAGCAGGCATATAGTTCTTATCTATAGAAATCTATCAGCACTCAACTGACATGCCATATTCAAGACTTGGTTCTTTTATGAAGTATTCAATTTGTATAAAACTTACTTGAGGCCACATTGGAAAACTTTTAAACTTCTTTCTTTCTGAAGTAAAATCCATTTTATTGTTATCTTCACCTGTTGAAAACATTTGCACTCTTAAGGGTCCTGCTGCCAGTTTCATAAGATTTTTCCCTCTAAAGAATATAAATAAGGGAATAAATTCTAATTACTATAGTTGGTTTCATTTCAGTGCTGACACCGAAAATGCAATAGGTCCATTAAAAACAGATCATCCCAGTAAATAAAGTAAAAGGTCCGAAGGCCAAGATTCAGTCAGTACAATGTTTTAAGGAAAGAGCTAATTGTGAGTGTTAACCTGCTACTTAAAGGGAACTAGCCTTTTAAAAACTTGATTTTTACTTTTATTTTTTTAAAAGAAAGAATAGTTTTAAAGGTGACATTGACAATAGTGAAGAGTACAATTCGAGCAGGTGTACAGCACAGGCTTGGAAGTATTCGAAGTTTTTCTTTATCTATTGAGAGACCTCAACCAGTGAGTACATTCAGAGGTGAACAGATAATCTGGCTTGTAGCTATTTCAGTTTTTTTCCTCCACAGTCACAAGGCACTTCAGAAGCCATCTAGAGCAGCCTGTACCTCAATAGCAATTCCCTTTACAACTTACTCGCTAAGTGATTATCCAGCCTTTGTTTGAAGACTTCTAGGAGGGAAGGGAATACCAGTAGCTGTAGAGACAACCTATCCTCCTCTTAGATAGTTTTGTTAGGAAATTTGGGGATTTGAATCTTCTGTGGTTTTTTTTTTAGTATCGAGCCTAAATCTGCATTCCAGTAACTTCAATCTGTTGATTTCTGTATTTTCCAATGGCTCGAAATGAATCTATTGTCCACACCTAACTGCCTCTTTATTGCCTGTTGTATCAGTATATTGTTTGATTAAAGTCAAAAAAAGGATATGAGATTGAGAAATAATAATGTTATACTTTACTTCAGAGGTCCTTCATAATTTTGTGCGGATACAGTTTTCACTAGCATAGATAATGATCTGTCCCTGCTAGCACAGTAATTACTTTTTCATGAATGACTGCAGCTAAAAAAATAAAAATCATCATTTGGTGTCCATCCTTTTAGTGATGACTCAATTTGTGAATAGAGGATTCTTGAACAACAGCCGTATGTCACAGCAAGCCCCTACTCAGTCTATAAACCTTGGTAGGGCCCACCAAATAATGAGAATTTTTTAAAAAATCTCTTAAAGACAGGGACTAGAGAACTGATAGATCTCTACAGGCAGCCAAATAGCCACTGTGCAATATTGGAGGACTAGTCAGAAAACTCAGAATGAACAGATCACCAGCTAATCTGTTTCCATCACTATCATACTATATCACCTAAAGAATATTTAACCATTATTATATGCTAGTTTTTGCTTATTAATGGTAACATCATTTCCCCATGAAAGACTAGCTAACTAATTAGCTTTCTAAAGACTAGCTAACAATTTGATAATGGTGCAGATTCAGCCAGCCATGTAAATTAGAATATCCCTAGCACTAGGACCAATGAGCACTGGGTTCTGGAAGAAATTTCAAAAGGCTACCTTTTCCATTCTTTGATTCCGTAGGAAACCTAAAAACAAAACGTTGGAGAGCACCACGAATGTTTGCCCTCTAGGAAGGAATAGTTGGTAAATGCTTACAGAGCTGATGAATATTTCTCAGATGAGAGAAAACCTTATTGGGTCAATAGTTTTCCTCTCCTTCCTCCACTCTCTTTCCCTTTATTTTTGCTCTTTCCCCCTTAGTTAAAACTCTTTCTAGGAATCTAAAAGAGAACTTTTTTTACTTTCTCTTGCCCTGAGCTACATTCCGATCTCACTATTCCATACATTCTTATATATTGAGCATCTACAGAAGCTAAACTGAGACTAACTTTTCAAACGTCGTTGAACCAATGTGTTTTCCATACTTTTTTATTACTTATATAATAAACAGGCTAGGGTATAGATCAACCTACTGACTTTTTTGCTGACAATGAAACATGAAGAAATTTATTTGAAAACATTCTTTGATATACATATAATTTTACCATTTATTAAAAACAAATACAAATTCGTATGTTAATGATATGGATGTGTTTGTTTAGTTTTAAATGAAGAATCAAATCTTGGTGGAATATGTAATACTGCAAGATACAGAGCATCTTCAGTGTTTTTCAGAGTTGATTTATAATTTGATTTCATAATCCTTAATGCTGAGAATATCAGTTTGCAAAAGTACATAATACAAAATGGGAGGACTATGTTTATGGGCATTTCAGGAATTGTTGGAAATTCTGTTCTATTCCCAAGTTAAAAATCACTTAATTTTTTTTCTTTTTTTTAAATTTTTAATATGTTTAGTTTTCAGCACAAATTTTCTCCCCATTTCCACCCCCCCACACACTCCAAGATGGCATACACTCTGGTTGCCCTGTTCCCCAGTCTGCCCTCCCCTCCGTCACCCCATTCCCCTCTGTCACCCCATTCCCCTCCCATCCCCCTTTCCCTTC
>JAQQSZ010005590.1:0-13834 GCA_028646595.1 Phalanger gymnotis | reverse complement strand
ATCTAAAAAAATAAAATCAAATTAAGGGATGAGAGAGGAATATATTGAGAGAGAGAGAAAGGGAGAGATAGAATGGGGTAAATTATCTCACATAAAAGTGGCAAGAAGAAGCAGTTCTGTAGAAAGGGAACGGGGGGCAGGTGAGGGGGAATGAGTGAATCTTGCTCTCATCAGATTTGATCTGAAGAGGGAATAACTCAATTGGGTATCTTACCCCACAGGAAAGAAGGAGGAAGAAGACAAAAAAGGGGGGACAATAGAAGGGAGAGCAGATGGGGGAGGAGGTAATCAAAAGCAAACACTTTTGAAAAGGGACAGGGTCAAGGGAGAAAATTGAATAAAGGGGGATAGGGTAGGAAGGAGCAAAATGTAGTTAGTCTTTCATAACATGAATATTGTGGAAAGGTTTCGTGTAATGATACACATGTGGCCTATGCTGAATTGCTTGCCTTCTTAGGGAGGGTGGGTAGGGAAGGAAGAGGAGAGAGAATTTGGAACTCAAAGTTTTAAAAGCAGATGTTTAAAAAAAAAGTTTTTGCATGCAACTAGAAAATAAGATATACAGGCAATGGGGCATAGAAATCTACCTTTCCCTACAAGAAAGTAAGGGAAAAGAGGATGAGGGGAAGTGGGGTGACGGGAGGGAGGGTTAACTAGGGAATTGGGCAATCAGAATATATGCCATCTTGGAGTGGGGGGGGGGAGGATAGAAATGGAGAGAAAATTTGTAATTCAAACTCTTGTGAAATCAATGCTGAAAACTAAAAATATTAAATAAATAGTAAGAAACTGGGGCCAAAGTGTTCTCTCTGCCCAAAGCAGATACTGGGTGATTTCTTGATATACCTATATTATGGTATACTATACTATGCTTTTTTTTACGATGTGGAGGACCCAATGAGAACCTTCCACCGATACTTCTCATTAGCCAGAAAGGAGCTTGTTGCTGTGTGCCCATGATAGGTATAATGGTGGAAATTAGCCGTCTTCTGTACTTTGTGATGAAAAGGAAAGATGGGTGGGTGATGGGGGAAGGGTGATGGGATTAGAGAAGTGCAGATCCTGTCTTGATTTCCCAGGAACAGAAGAGAATGGTGGCCATAAGCTCTGGGAATGGGAACCTTGTCTTCAATCCTTGCTTCATCTAGGACATGTTATTAAAGGGCTGGTTAGTGAACCTCACAGTGATCCAGAGAGCAAGTGTGGCTTCACTGTGAACGGCTCATGTCCAACTCACCGTATTTCCTCTTTTGAGGTTTATAGGTGGTAGATGAGTGAATGAGTGCAAAAGCATGTATTAAGCTCTTACTGTTTGCCTTTCACTGTGAGAAGTAGAAAATAGAGATGGCCCCTGCTCTCAAGGAGCACAAATTCTAATTTTTGGAGACCACAGGCATAAGAAGATGGAACTGAAGGGTAGGTGGTGACTATGCTTCAGAGGGTGATCCTTGGAGTGTGGTGCCAAGAAGGGTGGCTGTGATGCCCAGTGGTTCTGAGGAGGTGGTGGCAAGGAAGATGACCAGGCTCTATGGTCATGCCATGCTCAGTATCTCGATTGTGAAGGGGTCAGCAAAAGGTTCTTTCCTCATGGGCTTTGCCTCCTGCCCATGCTAGCCTCTCTCCTGCTGCTGCCCTTCACACGGCTGGTAGATATGGGCTGTTCTGGCCACAGCTGAGCCTTTGCCTCCCTCAGCGAGGAGAAGCAAGCCACCAAGCAGGTGTCAGAGGTGGGGCAGAGCCTGGTGTCAGAGGACCTAGGTGTGAATCCTGACTGATGCTCACCAGCTATGACGTGTCACATGGACTCCTAGACAGGATTTTCTTCATCTATAAAAGCAGGAAATCCCATGCTCTCCTTGAAGGAAAGATGGGAAGGTGTGGCTTAAATGATAGTGAAGCTGCAGAGAATTGTCTAGTTGTCTTACTGACTGGCCCCAAATCTTAGTTATTACTGGTTCTGTGTCAGCTTTGAGGTCTCGAATGGGATGCCCCAGGGCTCTGCCCTTGGCCCGTGAACACAGCATCACGTAACACAAAGGGAGGAAATAGCTCACGTTGGTGACCAGCTAGCGCCCAAAGAGGTAGAAGCCAGACAGGGTCCAGGAAGATGAGGTTTAGGAGGCTAACTGTGAAGTTGTACTTTAAGGTCAAAAAGTCAACTTCACACTCAGAAAGCTGGGGGGAGGCTTTAGATGGCAGCTCACATACAAGTGATTTCTTCCGGTCGGAGTTGGCAGTATGTGATGGAGTTAGTCTAGTGCCGCCCTCAGAGAAGTCTCATGCCCAGCCTGGGCAGAGCCTGGCCTGGCCGGCTTCTGTCTGAGCAGGATAGTGGTGAGTCCATGTCCAGAGGAGGGCGGTAAAGGACCATGAGCAGGAAGGTTGGCCAAAGGAAGCCTGGGTTTGTGTTCACTTTTCACCAGAGCTTTGGAGAGTGGTTGGCCCAGGGAAGGCAAGGTTGCCTCGTTCTGCGTGACCCTGGAGGGCAGACACAAGAGTTGAGGGTTGAAGGTCAAGCTGCTTATAAGCTTCAAAAGGTCCCCAGAAGTAGGTTGGGCTGCATCTGGCAGTCTAGGCTCCCCCTTGCTGGAGATCATCTTGTTTAGGGCTGGACGGCTTCCGAGATTCCTCACAACTCTGAGATTCCATAATGTAGCTCATTGTCCACCATGTATCTGGGAGAGGACGTTTTTGCTCAGATTCAGGTTGCACCTCTTAGGTTTCTTCTAATTCTGCATTTCTGTGATTCCTCGGAATTAGATAAAGAAAATGGGGAAGCTGGGGCTCCTGGCCATGGACGTGCCTGAGGAATTCAGTGGCGCTGGGCTTGACTACTTGGCCTATGCTATTGCTTTGGAGGAGATCAGCCGGGGCTGTGCATCGACAGGAGTCATCATGAGTGTCAACAATGTAAGTGGTCGCCTCCCTGGCCCCCTGGCCTCTTGGTGGTCTTGGGAGAGGAGGTGAATTCCAGTTCTGTGGAGCAGTCTGGAACACAGGGAGGGGCAGGGGCAGGGGCAGGCAAACCCACATCCTCTCCTCCTCTTTCTGCAGTCTCTCTATTTAGGTCCGATCCTTAAGTTTGGATCCAAGGAACAGAAGCAGCAGTGGATCTCACCCTTTACCAGTGGTGACAAAATTGGCTGCTTTGCTCTCAGTGAACCAGGTACTGGGTAGGGGCTAGGAGACCTTCTGCATGTAACCTCATCCACCTAGCTCAAGAACAGGAAAGGAAAGGCTCCTGCATAGCCAAGGATGCCTAAGAAGCCAGTAGAAATCCTGGGGAGAGTTGCCGCAGGAGTGAACTGTGCTGTGTGGCCTCTGAGGGGCAGAGACCCACCCTGTGCTTCCCCTCTGAGGAGGAGGCCAGGGCGCTTTGAGGGAAAAAGGCTTGGTGGCCTGCCTGGGGTGGGGTGGGGGTGGGGGTGAGCATCACATCCTGACTCTGGCAGGACCCTCTCTTCCCACCTGACTATTCACCAGCAAAGCTCTGAGAAGGTAATGCTGGACAGGGCTTGGGGATCACCACCTGCAGGGGTGAGGGACTTGGGCACTCAGTGATTTAGAGGCTGGCAGAGCTTTGTCCATCCAGCCCTTAATCTCCAGGGAATGGCAGTGATGCTGGGGCCGCTTCCACCTCTGCAAGACTGGAGGGGGATTCTTGGGTTCTGAATGGCACCAAAGCCTGGATCACCAATGCCTGGGAAGCCTCAGCTGCCGTGGTCTTTGCCACCACTGACAAGCCCTTGAAACACAAGGTGAGGACAGGAGGCCCCGGACAAGGACTGTCTCTTAGTCCCTTATCCAGGGATTCCCAGAGCTCTCTTTGAGCCTGGAAAGGCAGGCTCACCCTGTCAGTCTTTGCCTTTGTTCTGGCTAGAGCCAGGGTCCCTCTGGGGCCTGGCAGACAAATGGGTGGAGGCCAGAAATAGCTCTGAAGTGTCTCCTTGGCCTTCTTTGTGCTCTTAGGGCATCACGGCCTTCCTGGTCCCTATGCCGACGCCCGGGCTCTCCCTGGGGAAGAAGGAAGACAAGCTGGGCATCCGAGCCTCCTCCACGGCCAACCTCATCTTTGAGGACTGTCACATTCCCAAGGAAAACATGCTGGGCGAGATGGGCATGGGTTTCAAGATTGCCATGGTGAGCCTGGGGAGGGGTCTTCAGTTGGTTCTCCCTGTGCCGGGGCAGAGATGGAGATGGGGAGATCAGTTGAACTGACTTCTGGGTCATCCTAACAGCAAGCTCTGGACATGGGCCGGATCGGCATCGCTGCCCAGGCCCTCGGCATTGCCCAAGCTTCTTTGGACTGTGCCGTGGACTACGCAGAGAAGCGCATGGCCTTTGGCTCCCCTCTCACCAAGCTCCAGAACATCCAGGTAATGGGCAGAGGCTGAGGTTTGCCTTGGGCTTGGACAGCAGTCTGCTGACCCTGCTCTTCTCTCTGGGGGGCATGGCTGGCTGGGCTCCCCTGGAAGTTTGGGGGGTGCTTGGACAGCCGGCTGTGGGGAGGGAGAGGCCCCTCACGTCCCCTGCGCCTGCCTGTGTTTCAGTTCAAGTTGGCAGATATGGCCCTGGCCCTGGAGAGTGCCCGACTACTGACCTGGCGGGCTGCCATGCTCAAGGATAATCAAAAGCCCTTCAGCAAGGTACTGTCCTACACTTTGGAGAAGGGCTTGTTTTCTGGGAGGGAAAGGCCCAGATATTCTGGGTAAGATTATGCCCAAGTCCTCAGTAGGGGGAGTCAGTGAGAGGTCAGTGGTCTCGGCACAGACTATGGTGGGGAAGCGGCCGTGCTGAAGCTGGTGCCCCTCACTCAGGGCTGTCTCCCCCTGGTTAGGAGTCTGCGATGGCCAAATTGGCAGCGTCCGAGGCCGCTACGAGGATCTCCCACCAGGTGAGTGAGTTTCCTGTCAAGGAGAGGCCCATCTACTCAGGGCCTTGTTCCTCGGTGGCTCCAAAGGCTCCTGCCTTCTCTTTCAGGCCATTCAGATCCTGGGCGGCATGGGCTACGTGACGGAGATGCCGGCTGAGCGCCATTACCGGGATGCCCGCGTCACAGAGATCTATGAGGGCACCAGTGAGATCCAGCGACTGGTGATTGCTGGTCACCTGCTGAAGAGTTACAGGAGCTGAGTGGGCTGCGGAGGGGATTGGAGGTTGGGGCCTGGGTGGGGCTGGTAGGGCACCTTCCCCCCCACCCCAGCCTCCGCCCATTGCCTTGGGGTGGGTGGGCTTTCTCACCTAAGAAGGTCTGAGGGCCTGCTGCTGGGTCTGGCCTGGCCCTTGGGGAAGGAAAGAGGACTTGGTGAGCTTGGGCCTGGGATGTTGATTCACTGCCTTGGTCTCCTTGTGCCAAATTTGCACAGCTGCCATGATCAGTCTCCACACATGGCAAACCTCAGGGAAGAATGTGGCTGCTCCTGGCTACCACTTCTACTCAAGCCCATGGTGCCTCAGTTTCCCCATCTGTAAGAAATATTTCATCCAACTCATCCTTTTTTGTGGAAGGGCTGGGCAAGTGCTCATCTCCTTATTCTTGTCTTCTTCTTGGTAACTGGGGCCCCAAAGAGCTTGCATTGATCAACACTGAGGTTGAGCAGGCTCCATGGAGCTCCCCGGATTGGGAGATGAGCCAAGAGAAAGATTCATCCATTTGGTCGTCCAACCAATGGCCATTGAGTGCCTGTAGGAGCACAGAGCCACCGGGAAGAGAAGGAAGGAAGGAGGGACCAGGGAGGGAGTCCAGCCCCAGGAAGCCTGGGCCATACCTGGGAATTCCAGGTTCTTTGGAAATCATGGAGGGAGTGGGGCCTGTCTTTTCTTTGGAAGCAAATGACACAATAAATCTGTCCCTCACCCAGCTGTAGCTTTTAAAAAAAAATAAATTTTATTTCAAACAAAGACCTGCCTTCTCTTCCTCCTGTCTTCCCCTGCGGCCCCCCACCCCACCCCAGCCCCCACTGAGAAAGCAAGAAAACAAAAGTCCGGTTCCAGCCCCAGTCTTGAAGCTTTCCGAGGCATTGGTCTTCACCGTCTTGTCAGGGCTGTAGACGTGACCCTTCTGGTTCTGCTCCCTTCACTGGGCGTCAGTGCACAGTACCCACAGGTTTCTCTGCAGCCGCCTCCATCACCCTCGTCACATCCCCCTCCGAGGCTGCCCTGGCCTGGGGACCATCTTTGGCCCTAGAGAAGCCAGCCAGTGAGAGGGAGGGGGAAGCTGCCCGAGGGAGAACCCACCACACTCAGAAAGCACTTTAAGGTTTGCAAAGTGCTTGGCAAACATCTCATTTAATCCAGTGGGGCAGATGCACAGATGAAGCCACGGAAGCAGACACAGATGAAGTGACTTCAACTAACGAACCGTAGAATTTGAACGCAGGTCCTCCTGCCTCCAGGCCCAGAGCTCAATCCACTGTTCACAGGTGAGCAGGAAGGAAAGCAGGAGCTGTGACAGGGAGGCAGGAATGCTTGGCTTGGAGTGGGGGAGGGCGTCGGATGGGGGTTGGCAGGTCATTGGAACAAAGTCTGCCTAGATAGGGAAGGACCAGAATTTGGAAGGCTGTGATGAAGGCATGATTTGGGAGCAGTCGAATGTAAGGCAGATTGGAGGTGTCAGGGGATTGTTAAAATAATCCTGGCTGAGGTGGTAGTGGAGGAGATCACGATTTATTTCATTAAAGGGATGAGTAGTTCTTTTGTGGAAATTTAATTAAAAGTTAAAAAATTAAATATCCTGAAGATGTTACTCCCCTTCCCATCCACTTAGAGAACTGATACTGTGGAGATGAGGCCAAGAAGGTCTGGGGGGAAAGCTAGGTCGAGTTCCCTGGGAGGCCCCAGTTCCCTCACCCCAATAATGATCTCTCCAGTGGCCTCCTGACTTTCTCCAAATAAAGCCTGAGCCCCAACCTGGTGGCACTCTCTGAACCCTAGATGACTACACCTGAGAGCCTGTCTGGCCCAGATGACATCCATAAGACATTTTGCCAACTTTCAAGCACCATGTAAATGTCAGCTGCTAATATGAGGCTCACTCTGGACCAGTGCAAGCACTGTTAGTACCCTCTCCCTTCCGCTTGTTGGTTCTCAGCCAAGTGGGGCAGGTAGGCTTCGAAGAGAGGAGAGAGGGACCCCCTTTGTTATTAGAATGTACTAAGGAAGAAGCTGAAGCTGCCCCAGCCCAACCCCTGACTAAGAAAATGGAAGTGGGCAAGTTTCTGATTAGACACTCCCTCCCCTGGGGTATGGTGGGGCAGGGTACAAAAGAAGGCAGGACTTGGTTCAGAGCCAGAGGAAAACCTCCCACATGTAGAAGAGAGATGGATGTCTGGCCAGCTCCTCTCTGAGTCCAGAGCTAGAGGATGCTGGTCTCAGAAAAGGAACATGAGGGACTCACAGTTTAGGGGAGATGGGGGACCCCACATACCCTCCACTTCACAAGAGGAAGCAGAGGCCTGGGAAACAGACTAAACATTGACCTGGACACACAGATGGATCATTCTCAGAAGCCTCTAGACCCTTTGGAGAAACTGGATAAACTCAGTTCCCTTGGTTCCAGTCCCCTCCCCTTTCCCAAACCTGGAAACCCTGGTTTTTCAAAGGTGCGGAGACCAGGAATGTGGGACTTGAGAGGCAGGGAGATGGTGAGACAGTCACACACAAAATGCTTAGAAAACAACCCTGCACAAGGAGAGGCTGGGAATCCTCAAACCCTGAGGTTCCATCTTTGTGAACTTGAGATGAGAATGACAGCCCAGTGAGACTCTCAGGGCTGTCCTGGCTCCCATGATTACACTCCCAGATGGCCCACCCACTCTTTTCCCAGCATCCCACTGGCTAGTTCCAAAGCAGACCCTGCTGAGACCTGCTAAGTGCCCTACATGACTTCCTGGGAGCAGAGGTACACTTGTATGGCAGGTTGTGTTGGTCCTTCCTTCTTAAAGAGGACCATGACATCAGGGAGATGACGACATGACTTGCAGTTGACTGATTTGAGTGAGGGAGGGCTGTGCAAGGTCACCAGTCTCACTTTCTCCTCCAGAGCCATCTGGGTCCAGCAGCCTGATATTCACCAGAACGACTGGAGATGGCCCAGGATGCATTGCAAGACCACCTGTGTGGCAAGTGACCTGTAGAGCAAGGTGCCAAGACCCAAACCTAGCCCCAATTCTTCCATTTTTGAGGCTGAATCCTCCTGAGACATATGTAGAACTAACAGGCTCCGGGGCCAGTTAGCAGGGCCAGGGATGGTCACATCCCTGGTTAAAGACCAATCAACAAGATGACCAAAATGTTGGCTTAGCCAACTAACCACAAGGTTCTCAAGGTCCGTGACTTCAGCAAACTCTAGAGAGGTTTGTCTCTCTCCTTCCCCCAAAATGCGACCTTTTAAAAATGTGCGTGTAAATTTCCATCGTTCATCTCCCCGTTTTTTCTATCCCCTCAAAATGCACAGGGTATGTCCTGGGCAAAATCAGTCAAATTGGGAGGGAACCTCCTTTTTCATCTCCAGAGAATTCTATGAACCTACACCCTAAGAGAAAGGAAAGCAGTGAGAATTTTAACAACCCTCTTTTTAAACACCCTTGCCTATAAGAGAGGAGCTAGGTGAATGAATACTTGATTTCCGTTTCCACCCTCCCTCCCTATAGACCAGACTGCCCTGGAGCGATTCTCCCTAGCTGGAGAGGGTAAATGGTACATTTTTTCCAAGATCTGCCTTATCCTGTCAGACTGTAGCTTCCCAGGCTATGAACAACTTGGAAAAATCCCACAGTATCAGAGAGAGGCCCACATGGGCAGGGAAGACCAGGCCAGCCAGAGCTGAGAAGCTGCTTCAACCAGCTGGAGCAGGGGAGTGGGCTGCTGCAAGTCTAGGGTCCCCAGCTCTCTGGTGGGGTGATGATCGTAGAAACAAGGTCGCTAGGGGGTGGATGCAGGACCAAGCTTGGCTCAGCCAGGTGGCCTGGGAGGCCAACACTCAGCCCACTTGCCAAAACTTCTGGAAGCCAGAGACAAAGCCAAGGGAATTTTTGTGGTTTGTTCAATTTCTTCTTTCTAAAATGGGGCTATTTAAGAATTCTATTTCCTCTTCTGTTAATCTGGGCAATTTATAATTTTATAAATCTACTGTGAGCCAAGAGAGAGACCAGCAGGATTTTAGCAGTAATTAGGATGGAGCCCAGGCCGTAGGAGGGCAGTGTCCTAAAGGGCCACATTTTTCCTTCATACATTTCCTCAGAGCTCTCAGACCAGGCTTTATTTTAGAATTCAGTGACGTAAACAGGAAACTTGGGGTAAGGTGCCCTGTCCAGCAGTGTGTGATCACTGGCAGCTATTTGTTCCAGAGGCATAAAGAGCTTTGAACAGCCGCTTCTGTGAATGCCTTCCTGGCATGTCATGTACGCGGCATTTCCAGACATCACTGGATATTTGGTGTTGACCTTGGAAGCCCAAACACAGGCGGTCTTAGCTAAGGCTGTCCTAATTCTTGGCTGTAAGGGTGTCAAATCCTGCCCAGCATGGAGAGTGGAATTTAGCAGCAGAGGGCCTGGATTCTGACCTCTGATCCCACCTGGCGATCCTTCTCAAATGGCTCTTTACCAGCCACCACAGGCCCAGGAAGGCTTCCAATTCTGGAAAAAAGCCTTTGTCCCGGTTTTCCGGAAAGTGACCCAGGAGCACTGAGAAAGGACCTGTCGGCAAAGGGTGCTACTCCTTGAGCAAAGCCAACCTCAGCTCTGTGAAAGAAAGGCCGGGCTTTGGCAGTTTCAAGCATAAGGGGAGTCGAGTGGGTGAGGACCTGGGAGCAAGACAAACTTCTGGCAATCCTACCATGCCTGCCCCTGATGCTAACTGCCTGGGGGACCTTGGGCAACTCACTTAATGTTCTGGGACCTCAGTTTCCCCATCTGTAACAGGAAGGGGCTGGCCTTTTCTTCATCTTTGTTTCTATGATCCAGTGGGATAGGGGAAATTTTTTCCTTTGGCCCAGTCCATATCTCCACACCCCTTTTGTGGTCATTTCTAGAAAGTCCATCATAGCCACTGGAGATATCCCAGGAGGAAAGTCTCCCCTCCTAGCCACCCCTAAACCCCCTACTTCTAGCTTCAATGAAGTCTGTTGTCTCTCAATAGGTCTTCTTTATGTACCTCTTTAAAGATTGCCAAGAGCTTTACAATTCTGGGATGTAGATGCTATTATTACTTTATAGAGGAGGAAACCGAGGCAGGCCGGCTTTGCCTGGTCGCACGGCCAGAAGGTGTCCAAAGCTGGATTTGAACTGGATTCCGGGCTCCAAATGCTCTATGGCAGCTGATTTTTATTGAGGAAAGAGATGTCTTCACCAAAGCCTGTCTATACTGTAAGTGCATAGGCTCAACCATCTATTATTTTTCTCCCCAGAGTCATTTTTCTTCTATACTTCCCTGTTTCCTCAAGGGCACCACCATCCTTTCTTTGGGTCACCCAGATTTACAACCTGGGCATCATCCCCATAGACCTTCCTCCCCCACTCTACCAATGCAGTTTAGTTTTGTCAGTTCCACCTTACCCAACCTTCTCCATTCTATTTCCCTCTCTCCACTCAAAGGGCCCCCAGGTATGGCGGAGATCCTTATCCATAAAATGGGTATGATATCAGTCCCTACGTCCCAGGGCTGTTGTGAGGTTCAAATGGGATACTATTTGGGAGGAAGGGCAGAGAAAGGGCTTAATTGGTACCTCCATAAGGTCGAGAACTCAAGGACCACCCCTCCCCCAATCTCCCCCTATTGACTGAGTCCCTCAGCACAAGCAGGGATGGATCTGCATTACTGGGGGAAGATACCCACAATAATGACACCACCCAGGAGTGCAGTGTCTGACTCGATGGCCTTAATTCTGAGCTTGTCTTTAGTGCTACAACCTGACTCTTGCCTTCAAACCCACATGAACAGAAGTGTGACTTTTAAAATGTTAATATAGTTTTATTGGCACCCAGGCAAAGGGGCAGGTCCTCTGGGGGCAGGGGGAGGGTATGTGTCTGAGAGCCTTCCCATTTTGAGTGGGAGAGTTACAGGGAGAAATTGCCTTCCCCTTTACCAATTAATGTCCAGTGGAGGTCTGGTGAGCCTAAACAGTTCTTCCAAGCAACCTTTTTATAAATCAAAAAGAAATCATTAAATCACAGATGAAAAGTTCTGTCATCTACTCCAGAAACAGTATGTATTTTGGGTTACTAAAAGAACTGGTAAATGTGATTGCTTATCTCTTGTTAGCAATCTCTGGAAGACTATGCAAGAGGTAGGTGCCACGGGACTGGAGGAGGGCAAGAGCTCTGGGCAGAGCAGTACCCCCTAATCCATCAGACCTGCTTTCAGCCCAGACCCTGCAACCATCATGAAGAAGGAGAAATCACTGTGGAGGAGCCCACCTCATTGCTGCCAGCGACAACTACTGACCAAGTGTCATCCATAGACAGATGGTCAAGATGGGGTAAAGTCTCTGGGAGCCCCCTTGAACTCTCCTTGAATCTTCCCACTTTATCTGGCCTTCACCTGAGGCCATAAGCCTTTCATTACCGCTAGGGCCAAATCTCTTGCTGAGCCCTCTATTGTCCAGCTACTTTCCACCCTTGATCTATCCAAATATCTAAGACCAAACCCTTAAACTAGCCTAGCCTTACATTGTCGGTTACCTCCAGATTCCCTCCAGCAACTTCCCACCCTTGATCCCATTCCTAGAGTCTGACCTCACCCCAGTCACCCCAGTCCCATATTTAGACTCCTCAAGACCCTCCCCAAACCTCTCCTCCCATCACCCTCAGAATCACCCCTAGATCCCTCCCACAGTCGTTCTGTATATAAGCTCCATCTTGCTTCCATGAAGGCGCTCAGATTCAATCTAGCTCAGTAGACCGAATCTGGCCTGCTTGTGAATATGAGCATCACAAATGGTGAGATTTCTTAAGACTCTACCCAATATGGCAAATCTTTAATAAGCTTTGTTTTTCTCTGGCTGAAAGGCTTGAGTTGAATTCATTTGAGCAGGACCCAGTAAGTCAGTATTTTGGGGTCTCGAGCAACCCCAAACCTCAAAATATGGTTCCCTGACCTCATCGGGCATAGGAGCTCTGGGAGTGTGGCAGCACTCCCCAAACCACCGGTCCTGTTTCTAGATCAGCCCTCACAGCCCCTATCTGGGGAGGCAGGGTCCAGCCATCTTCACCAAATCCCAACCAATTGCCCTTCCCATGTCAGGTGGGCCAGCTTAGCTCCTTCACCCTGAGGGAGAAAGAGGAGGCCACCACCCCAGCCTCCCATCACCATCTCTGCTCAGACTCTTATGGAGATAGCCCGGGACCTTGAGCACAAGAGCCTGGGGAAGAGCAAGCCTGGGCTGCCTGGTGGAGGATGCGGCCTGGACTTGCTCCAGCAGGTGCTTGGGTCACATCTATTGAAGACCCAGAAAAGAAAGTTCTCATTACCAAAGTCCTTGTCTCTCCCAAATGGTTCAATGTCAAAAACTGATATTTCATTAGTGGAAATAACATTAAAGAGGAGGCATGGTCATCTACTTTGTTGCTGTTGCCCTTTATGGCCCATGAGACCTCTCCATCTGACTTGCCACTGAAACCTTCCATATGAGCTCTCTCCCCAATGAGAATATGTGCTCCTGGAGAGCAAGGACCTCCTCACTTGTCTGTGTGTGTCCCCAGCATTCAGCACATAGTAAGAGCTTAATAAATGTTTCATTAATTCACTCATTCCTTCATCAAATATTCCTCTTTTCAAAAAGGGGAAAAGGGAGCAGAGTCCTCAAACAACAGGACTTTGGAGAGGGGGGAAGGGGAAGGTCTAAAATGTATCATTAAAGTGATAGACAAGGAGAAGGTGTTTAAAGGGTGGGTATGACTTCAAGAAGAAAAGGCATCAATGAACCTTGTTTTTAAAACAATAAAGTGATGTCCTGCCCACCTTCAGACCCCTTTTGGACAGGATTAGATCCTGTAGATTTCAGTAAAGTATTTGACAAAGCCTTGCCTACTATTTTTATGGACAAGATGGAGAGATGTAGGCTACAAGACTGCAGGTTGGATGGATTCAATAAACCAGTCCTGTTGAGAGACTAGATCCAAGGAGCAGGAACATTAAAATCTACACAACCCTCTACACACCCATAGAGTCTTTATCTCTGAAGGACAAGGGTCAAACCCAACGTTGGCAAAGGAGCCAGTACAGAAACATGTATTTTCCAAACAGACATCAATGTGCTTGCTTATTTGATAAGTGGGGTGTGTAAATAAATGCCACTTACTCTTCCTACAGATGGCTAAGCCTTTTACAGTAAGATTCACCCTAGGGATCCTTTACAGATCAAGCTGAGTACATTTAAAATAAGATCTGATGTATCTGCCACCGTTGTCAGAGCATGCCCAGGGGCACCACCAGTATCACAAGAGGGAACAAGCCACATGGGAGAGGCCTCATCACTTTGCTGTCTCACCACCTACGAGGACAGGAGCAGGACTGAAGAACACCTCCTTCCCCAGGGCAAGTCTGCAGCAATACAGTGTTAAGAGCAGGAGAGATCTTGAGAATAGGGGTCAGGGAGTGGGGTGTGTTGCTGGAAGCAGCTGGTGTCTGGTGGTTCCTGACTGGCTTTGGCCATCCATCATGAGTTCTGCTCGTAAAGGTGTGACAGGTCCTGAGTGCTAGGGTGGGATGCACTAATGGCCAGGTGCACTTTCTAGCCAACACAGGGAGAAAGAACAGAGGGCATGCTACATGCTCAGTGATTCAGCCTCCACTTCCTCTTTTTACCCTTCATTCCCCATCCCAACTACTGCCATTC